>PVJX010016467.1:0-40274 GCA_004027295.1 Dolichotis patagonum | reverse complement strand
TTTTTTTAAAAAGGGGGAAACTCTTCTATTTACTATATACAAACACAACCGCTGAAAACTATGCATTCATTTCCGTATAACCCAACAATAAGAAGCATTTTGGGTATTCTGAACCATGAACCTCTTCTATCCTAACAAAATCAATCTGTTAGGCTTTATGTAAGTGTGAGTACATTCTTAAGAAACTGATAAAAATCAGTAAGAGGAATAGTAAGAGGGAAAAACTAATCTAAGGATAAATGATAGTTTTTCTCCATCACCTGATTATTTGGAACACACAAAAAAAACAGGTATAAACCTTAATTCTTGTTAAAATTGTATTTCTACTTGCCAGAAAACAAGCTCTGCACGTGTTCACATCAAACACGCCAAAATTAACATTAAAAAGTGAACACTGTAAAAATTTGATGGTATATACATTCACACATATAGCATAGTTCCAGTCTTATGAATTCTCTGCTATCTCTACATCATTAGTCTTCTGACTCCCTTAGAAGAAAATCTTGAAGTTCCTCAAAAGAAAAAAAAATGCTTTTGGATTTGCCTTTTCTTAAAAATAGTACTGAGGACTCAACTTACACTGAGATACATTCTCATTCATTCATTCATTCATTGCTAAACTGCCCTGTCTGGACTTGAACTTGTGATCTTCTGCCTCAGCCTCCCAAACTGCTGGATTACAGGGTATGCACCACCAGGTTTGGCTGTATCTTAAATAAATCCTATCATGGTCCAGAATTTGTGAACTGACAGGGTATTTATCTCATAAGAAAACAAAATATTTATGGCAAACAAAAAAGATTGAATCATACACTATATCTAAGATGTTTTATTTTACCTATACTTTATTTTTTGTGTGTGTGGATTTGTTTTTATTGATTGGGACTTAGGGTTTACCTGTACTTTAAATTTAGCACCAAATAATCTATTTCCAAGTAACGTGGCAGTTTTCTGATGGGTAAGGTTGACTAAAACTTGCCTTTTAGCCCGTATTTAATCTATTTTTTTCATGAAATTCTCCACTATTAAGTTATCTAGTCTCTTTAAGGAAAGCACTCATATTCAACAATGCACACTGTTTTTGGAGTTGACTAAAAAAAAGCTGGATGATATCTTCTTTTGATAGTTAATGGAGAAAAAACAGATAACTAAAAATTTTGAAAGAATGAGTTTCAACCACAGGAAATAAGCTTTCATTTTTATTATGCAGAAGACACAGGTACCACTAGGTAAATGGATACAACTCAAAACCATAATGTTAAGTGAAATAAGATCAGACACTCAAGTTTAAATACTGCATGGCTTCTTTTATACATATAAGCCCAAAATATAAATAAAAAGCAAAATAGAGATAAATAATATGAAATAGGAAGATCTTTTTCAAATGGGAAAGAGAATGAGAGATGGAGGGATGGAAAGAAAGAAGGGGAAAAGGATTTAAAAAGAAAAGAAAATCAAAGAAAAAATAGAAATAGAGCTTTCTCAAATGGAAATGGGATTACAAGTTGGCAAGTGCAGTGCAGGGAAGGGAATAAAAAAGGAATTAAGACATGTTATGCACCTGTGCAAACTCCCCAAATAATCACCATGTACTGCAAACATGTATTAATAAAATACAGTCATAAAAATTTTAAAAGTATAGAGAATCAGAGTTATAAATTTAAAAAGTATCATTGGCCAGGTGGGTTTATCACTTCTGAAAAATGTGATCTTACCTGATTAAGTGAGGTGTTATCTGTAATTACAGCATCAGGGGGTCTACTAGGAATGGCTACAGCCACCTAAAATCAGAAGATATTACACGTTAAATCGCAAAATTACACAGTATTCTTTCCATAAAAGAAAACCATCATGCTTCAAAAGAATAAACTATGAATTGGATAAAAAAGGCTTTTACTTAATATTGTTTAATTTTAATATTTTAGGAGACAATGGCATTTTAAGTTTCTTAACTCCTAGCTTCATATACATTATAATTTCCCTGAAGTGACCCTTTTTATCCCTCTCTTTCTTCCTTCCCCCTCCCCCTCCCTCTCCCTCCCTCCCTCTCTTTCTTTTTGAGACAGGGTCTCGCTGTATAGTTCAGGCTGGCCTTGAATGCACTATGTAGCCCAGGTAGGCTTCAAACTCACAGCAAACTTCCTGCCTCTCAGCCTGTCAGCCTCTGGAATGCTGGGATCACAAGCATGTGACACCACACCTGGTTAAAAGTGACCCTTTTTAATGTAAATAACTATATAATCAGACCCACTCTCCTGTCTCAAAGAAGAAAAAGTTACATTTTTCCTGTGTGAAAACTTATAACAACAATAACATATAATCAATCTAAATTGATTCAGACTTAAAATCGGTTTTTAAAAATTCTTATTTTGCCATCTTAACAAAATTATACATTTAAACTCAGTTACCAAAAAGAATGGATTATTAAGATGTTTTAATGCCAACATTTAAAACTACAGATGAAAACTTAGTAGCAGGAGCTTTTAAGCTCAGATATATTCCCAAATTCATCCTTACAGACATACCCACACAAAAATCACTGGGAAAGTTACCACTTTTCAAACAAGACGCTCTGTTAAAAATGAACTATATCCCTTCTTTACTGCAGACACACGCAGTGTATTTTGCAGTTTTTATTTATATATTTATTTTTAAGTCATTCTACTACATTTGGAGCAGTGATATTAGTGAGCAGACTTGATTCTTAAGTCTTACGGGTAAGTAGTTCTGGGCTGTCTTCTAAGTTTGTTTAGTAACTCATTTCACAAAATCCACTGTTAGCAACAGCCAGAAAGATATATGTGCTAGGGGCATGTAAGGTGGGCAGGTTGCCGTAACAGTGTTACTGTTAATATGAGAGCAACCAGTTAGCAACATAGGGCTTCATGATGATATACCATCAGCTTGTACTGTTGCTAAGGCAACAAAGATACTACTGAGGAACTTCTGTTCAATTATTGCAAATACATCTAGAGAAGGGAGTCTAGCTTAGATTCTTGGCTGGTCCATAATACTTGTTACTCAACATTAAGAATGAACATTACATAACTGATCATTTGCATCTTAGCATGCACCAGGTGCTGGATTTAATCCACAGCACCACATTAAAAAAGAAAAGGAGAAAAAAACAAATAGTATATTATTTTCACTTCACCTAATAAGCTCAGATTTATATTTTTCCCTTTATAACATATTCATTAAAAGTTTGAAAAATATGAGTATCATATTTCCAAGTTTTCACTCAGATAAGACTGATATGGTACAGAACTTACATCACTAACTCTGGAAAGACATAGCCCCACATAAGTAGTAACCTAAAATTGTCAGAGTAACTTGCCCACACAAGAGCGAGAAACCACACAAACTTTTAAATGCAGGTCTAAAATATGGTTTCTATATTCATCAATATTACTTTTTGAATAGCTGTCCTCACACATAATTCACACATAGCCCACTTAAACCGTACCACGCAGTGGTTTTTAGTACAGCCACACGGTTGTGCAAGCATCGCCATCACCAAGCACGGTGAAGCTGGTTGCTTCACTGGCAAGAAGCTCCTCTTGTGACCATTCTAGAAGTCACCCCTCACTACTGTTCTAAATAAGACTGTATTTAGTGCAAAAGATTGTTAACATAAGAGAAATTATAGATTAGGAGAAAATATCTGCAGAGTATTCATCTGATAAAAAGACAGATATCCAGAATATGTAAGGAACTCGAAGGCAAAAGAACAGAGTCCTCTGTAAAGAAAAACAAATGGCCAAGAAGTACATGAAAAAATGTTCAATGTCACTAATCAGAAAACTGCAAATCAAAGCCACATGACATTATGTCACCCCACTAAAATGTATATGGTCAAAAAACAACAACATAGAGAAGGGGACAACCCATATACTGCTGATAGGAATTTATATTGTACAGAAATTATGGAAAATGTAATTTTTTTCCATAATGATAATTTCTCAAAGACTATAAATGGTACTAACATAAGATCTCGCATTTCCACTACTGGGTATATATCCAAACAGAATGAAAATATTATACCAACAAGACTCTACTCTCCATTTATTGCAGCACAACTCACAATAGCTAAAACATGGAGTCAATTCAAATGCCTTTCAGTAGATGAATGGCTAAAGAAAATGTAATAGATGATGGATGAATGGAGGGATGGATGGATGGATGGATGGATGGAAGGAAAGAGGGCAGGAGGGGGAGGGGAGAAGAAGAGGGAAGGGAAGGGAAGGGAAGGGAAGGGAAGGGAAGGAGAGATTGATTATTCTGCCACAGAGAGAATTAAATCCTGTCATCTGCAGCAAAATGGATGGGACTGGAGGTCATTATGTTAAGTGAAATAAGCCAGACATAAAAAGACAAATATCACCCTTTATAACTCATTTGTGGAGACTAGTATATCAAGTATGTAGAAGAACAGAGTAAAAAAGCCGTTATAAAGGCTGGAAAGGGATTGGGAAAGGAGAACAGAAAGTTCATTAGGTTTTTCTGGGTTTTTTTTTTTATTGGTACCGAGGATCAAACTTGCAACCTCACGCTTGCCAGGCAGGCGCTTATGCCACTGAGCTAAATCTCTGGCCTCAATTAGGGGGTTCTTAGACACACAGTGGAAGAATTATTTCTGGTTCTTCTTAAGGACAGTCAAGTATCTACAGGTTAAAACAATCTAAAAATAACCAAAAATAAAGAATATGAAACTCCCAAACAAAAATGAAGAGATGGAAATGTTTACTAGTCTGATTTGATTATTACATACTGTATACATGTACTAAATTACCATGATGTACCCCTTAAAATTGTGTAAATATTGTCTCAATTTTAAAAAAAAATGCCTTACCTTGAGTTTTTCTGATGTACGTTTTCCACCAAAGCCTCCAGAGCCAACAACAAACACAGAAAACTGATTATAGCATATAAGTTCCTCCCCAGAATAAGCATAGACTATAAAGAAAACAAAAGGAGCTATGAATAAAACAGGTAACTAGTTAACATGTGGTCAAGAACTTTTAAAAAGTTTCAAAGATAAAACCCAGTCCCTGAAGGGGTTCTTCAGGAACAGCCATGGATACATTTCTCCACCGCAGTGATGAGCAGAAAAAAGCAGCACTTCACAGAGCCTTTGTACTAAGAAACAGTGGTTTTTCTCACTTCTAAATCTCCCCAAACTGCCACTCACAAGTACATTTTTTTCCATTACTAACATTTTAAACAATTGTAACAGAAAATGAAAATAAACACAAATTTTCAAACATTCTGCCAAAGCATGGAATATAAACAGGAAAATAAAGGTATAACAAGTGTAGTTGTAGGGTCTTTGCTGTTCTGTTTAGCATTACAGTGCAAGAAATTAGAATAGTGCTTTGGTAAAAAAAAAAATAGAAGCATAATTATTAAATTAACTATTAAAGCAGTAAATAAATTATATGAGTAATCAAGTTAGCAAATAAAAAATAATTAAGACAGCTGATCTTCCATGTACTAATTTAACATCTACCTAGTTCTTGAAAATGAAGACTATGATTTTGAGTTGCATACCAAAGACAAAAACTAATTACAACAAAAGTAAGTTGTGGCAATCTGCATTTAAAATAATATTTTTATCTTTATTGCACATGAAATAGGGATAACTTATTTGATCTAAGCTGTATTTACAATTTCTTGTGACCCATTACCAATGTGTAGTTAACTAAATGGGACAGATTAAGTGACAATGATAAAGATCAAAGCAAGGGTATTCAATAACTCTTGTTTTGTGGTATGTTATGTGAAAATTTTAGCCAAATGTTGATCAACACCTGGAATGAGAAGTATAAAAACCTATAAATAAAAGAGAAGAAAAAAGGGTAAAGAAAACAGAGAGAAAACATACATAATATTTGAGTATCAAACCATATTTTCAACATATTACTAAGTGAAAAACAAGCCAACTTCCAAAATACTATATTCTATATGGATGGTTCCTACTTTCAATGCTTTAACTTACAATTTTTCAACTCTACAATGGTGTGAATACTGTACATGAGTATTCAGTAGAAATTAAGACTTTCAAATTTTGTATCACATCCATCCCTACCTCCAAAGCTAGCAATACTCAGTGGACAATTTCCTGCAAGGCTGGGTAATGACTGGAAACCAAAGCCCCCAGTCAGTCATGTAGTCATGAAGGGAAACAACCAACACCATGCACTGTTTTGTGCTGCTAAGCTATGATGCTTAGTATTAGGTGCATTCAGTGCTTTTTGTTTTTGCTTAATGGTACTGGCAACTGAGCCAGGGGCACTAGGCTACAACCCCAGTCCTTTCTAAACTGTTCTTTGAGATAAGGTCTTTTTACTAAATTGCCCTGGCTGACCTTAAACTTGCGACCCTTCTGCTTCGGCCTCTGGAGCAGTTGGGAATCAGTTTACAATAGGTTTATCAGGATATAACCCACTGGTGAGTCAAGAAGCATCCATCATATGACTATATAGAAATTATAAGGTGTACATTCCAAACATCAAGTAATATTAAATTTTCCACCATTCTTTACTTTAAAATTTTTCACAAATTTTTCTTCTTAAACTTTAAAATAAAATCTAAGCAATGTGTCTTTAGCTTATATTTAATTACTAGTATTTCAGTATTTATTAAATTACTATAATTGTTTTTTTCCCCACTGCAGGTAAAACATGGCTTTGGTATTTGAAACAACATTATGTGTTCAACAGATATAAACTCACAAGTCTAGCAATCTAATTACTATGTAGAAGAATGATCCTGTGGTAAATATGTTCCAAGTTCCAAATACCTAACACAAAAATATCAACAATGAAGCCTATCAACTGAAGGCTAATATTTCATCTGCCAAAAATATACTTCAGCAATCATAACTCTCATCCATGATTGGTATATAAGCCATGGTTCTCAGCTCCATGCTTTGGTGATGTTGTTTGCATTCACTGAAGTGCTTCACCCTCTCAGGCCCTAGTTGCAGTCCACTTCCTTCCTTATTTTTCTTAAAGAGCTTATAAAAGTTTTAAATGCTTATCTTGCTTTCTTATATAACAGAAAATAAATGTAAACATATTAATCAACTTCTGTAGTGAAATATTATGTTACAAAATGACGACATTCATCTTGGGAACCTGGTACATGCACATATTGCATATTATGTGCTGAAAAAATATACTAATAAAAATTAAATTTAAAAAATACTATGTTACATTCAAAGCCTATCACTCTAACAATATCATTATAGGAAATGTAAGTAAGTTACCATCCAAAATAATCACTAAGCCAGATCCTTTATCGAGGATATCGGCAATAACTGCTTCACATTTTAATTTTCCTGAAATGAAAAGTAAAATAAGTACTGTTTAAAGACAATCAATTATTAAGACATGAAAGAATATAACAGTTTCCACTCTCATTTCAGCAAAGCTAGAAAAATTAAAGTTTAAAAAAACTTTCCTGAACTCACTAGAAAACAGAAAACATGAATTCAGAATACCTGAATTTCTAATTTGAAACATTAGTATTTCTGAAAAACAAGATTTTTTAAAAAGAATAATTTTCAATGTCAATGACCCTTTTGACCTCTTTTATCTCATCATCCAACAACCGTTTGTTGAGCACCAATACCATCTCCCCATACTTCTTAAACTTTTATTCAAAGGGAAATTACTAAGTAGACTGGTCTTTTACAGACTATCACCATGTTTAAATGGTAGTATGCTGATGGATTATCATTATTAAGGGGTGAATCTTTTCTCAAACCTTGCTCTTCTCCTTTGTTCTCTCTAGGACTGAAGGACACTAGCCACCCAGCTGCCAAGCCACAAATTTAAGCATTACCCTTAACTCTTAGAGACTAAGTACTGTACAGGGCAAGTCTTCAGTATGCAAAACTGATGGAAGTTAGGTCACATTAGAATGTTTTAACTTCATCCTGAAACCTATGGATAAGACATTTTGAGTTTTAAGTGAGGAAACAGCTAATACGTTTGCATTTTAAAAATAACATTCTTGCTGTGGTGAGAAGAAAGGAACCAAAGGGATGGAGAGAGAACACTTAGAAAGTGAGGGAAAAACACAGTAAGAAACAAAGAGGTCAAAGGGGAGGTAGACAGAAGTAGAAAATTTCTAGATGTACTTAAGGGAGAGAATCAAGAATATATCTGGATGTAAGAGATGGCAAAAGAGATGCCAAGCATTAAAAAGACAAGCCAGAATGATACTCCTACAAATCCCAACCTGTTTACACACTCCCCCCCACTTCAAAGTCCTTCACTGGCTATACTATACTGCCTCTTTGGAATGAAAATAAGCCTGCCTACCTCTTTTACTCTCATTCCTTACCACCCTTCTGAGCAGGGCCTTCAGGGCATTTGGTCCACTTTCACTTCCCCAAACAAGCAATGCTGTTTCTCACTTCCAAACCTTGGCACACAGTGTTGACTTTGCTTGCAACACTTTTCAATCTCTTCTCTGCACAGTTAAATTCTAATTCAACCATCAGATCTCACCTTAGAATTTATTTCCACCAAGCAGCTTTCCCCAACACTAAATTCAGTTCCAGGTTAGAGATCTTTTGTTTGCACCTGTGTGCACTTACATTGCTTCCATTATAAGTATTATACAAAGTTTATCACTGCCCACTGTCTCCCAGACAGTCTCTAAGCACTGCTCAAGCAAGGACGTTATCTTTTTCTTAGTTATACTGTCAACTGCTAGAATGCCCGGTGCCTAATAGGTACTTAGTAAATATTAAATAAGTAATTCTAGACAAATTGTCTTCATAATCTACTTTGCTGCAGTTTCTAATTTTCTGTAAGCATATATAATTCTATAATTTTGTAGAAATCTAGCTAAATGTGTACTTAAGAGAAAAAAGGTTACGGCTGGGGATTTAGCATAAAACCCCTGCCTGAGGGCAGGCACAAGATCCTGAGTTCAATCCCCAGTACCCAAAAAAAAAAAGGGAGAGAAAATAAGCTTAGATCCTACACTATTGAAGCCACAGCTCTGTGACATTCTACTTGGAAAATCTGGCACAGTAATTCTATTTGTATAATGCTTAACTGTTCAAAAGCACTTTTATATATACTAGTCTTTAATGGTTACATACTCCCTAAGCAAATCAAAGTTGATAACATCAGTCTCACTTCCCAGAAGAAAGAATGTATTATTTTGCACTAATAAGTAATCTTGAGAAAGAAGTGACTCTAATAAAGATCATATTACAACAGAATAAATCAAACACAAACTCAGGAAACCTAGAGAACAGAATATCCTGAATAGAACATGCTTTGGTTCATGAAGAAAAACAGTGCCAGAGCATTCACAGGAATGAGTATCTTCATTCCATCTAATGGCTAGTTTGTCCTGATGAGGGAAGTCACCTTATGACAGTAGTACTATAGCTCACAAAAAAAGATCGGACATCAGTCTACTAGTATGATTTTATAGACAGATCATAACTAGCAGTTATACCTTTTGGTTTTGTGTAATTAAAAACCATGATATCACAAAATTTGAATATTCACATTAATGAGAGTAAATTTTACAGCTGCATAATGAAAATGCACAGGTGCTGCTATGGTTTGTGTCTGGATGTCCCCCCAAAGCCTCATGTGGTCATGGGGGCAGGTTTTTAGAGCTTGTGAAGATTCACGGTCCAGTGCTGGGATTATGGGTGTGACTGCTACACTCCCCTACAGTGGGTGGCCTACATACAATACAAAGGACACAGTCTTCTCTGCACTCCTCCCTTTTTGCTCTTGTTGCTTTTGCTGTCTTCTGCCTGGTGAACTGCTGTTTCTTACCATACCTATACCCAGCCTTGGAGCCAACTGATTATGAACTGGAACCTCCACAAACTGTGAGTTAAATGAACTCTTCCTGCTTTAATTTTGGGTGTGGGGTATTTTGTCTAGCAACAAGAGAAAAGTATCCAAGGCAAGTGCTATTTAAAAAAGTTCAGAAGGCCAGGTGTGGTGGTGCATACCTATAATCCCAGCACTAGGGAGGCTGAGGCAAGAGGACCACTGTGAGGTCCAGGCCAGCCTCAATTACATAGTAAGTTCAAGGCCTGCGTGAGCTACACAGTGAGAATCTATTTCAAAAAAAAAAAAAAATCATGAGAAACATAAGGATAAGGAGGTAAAACACATCTTAAAAAATTGTGCCATTTTAATCATTTTGGAGTGTATGTCTAACCTTTCCATATTTTAAAACCCCTCAAGGCAGAATGCAATACATATCTATTTCACTAACAGCAATGGATGCCAAATGAACCAGTCAGGCTGGTTGCATATGCAACACAAGGGACCTTCCCTGCCACTGACACCACCACCACCCACAAGCACACACACAAATACACAAAATCTTCCAGGTTGGGGTCCAGATCCACATATCATGGTTCAGATCTAAAATATCACCAAAGTCTCTGTTCAAAGATAGGGCTCTGTTGGAAGGGGACGGTCCCTGGCAGCTCACCTCTGTCCTCAGATCTCTTCTCTCTCTGCTTCCTGGCTGCTGTGGAATGACAGTTGTCCTTTACCAGCCCTCCCACCAAGCTGTTTCTGCAAACTCTGGACTGAACCAAAATAAACCTTTCATCCTTTAAATTGTGGACATCAGACATTTTGTACTAGGAAAGTGACTAATATCATGTTTTACTAAAAATAACAGATGCTGTAATAATTCAGGTAATTTTAATATGCAACCAGGTTAGAAAAATATCTAATACCTAATACTATGCCTTGCAAATGGTAAGTATTCAGCAGATACATGAAGAATGTACAGTTACCACAAACTGTGCTCTATATCAGATAAAACAAGCTGTTTGAAGTTTATACTGTAACTGAAATAAAGCAATAAAACACTCAAAAACTTTAGAGAAATATAAAGGTTTAAGAAAAAAATAGGACTGTAGCTACTTGTTGACTTCTATATTATACAATATACAATTATAAACATCCTCTTAACCATTTTTATGGCCAATAAATCAGATAACATTCTGACATCAGAGAAAAAAAATACTGCATATCAAGTTATACTGAAAGCTTCAGTGAACAAGCAAGATTGAGAAAAGATGAGAACCAACATAGGCTTGTTTTTACCTTCTCAAAAAAAAGGGGAAAAATTACAAGAAATTTGGTGTCTTTAAATATTGTTCACTTTATGAAAATAAGAATCAAGATAAATACCTGAGAAAAAGAACGAAGAACTCTAGCACAATCACTATTTAAAACACACACAAATGTCCTTTCAGCTGTTAATGACATATACATTAGTAGAATACACTGATGATAATGTAAAAAAATTATAAGAGCAGTAATGGACAAAGTCTAAGGTAATCAAAACCAAAGTCTAAAGCAACCAAATCAAACTAATCAAATTGTGTTTGGACACATAATTACTTCTGTTAGGTTTTACCAGGCTACTCTATGCCAGATTAACACCATGACAGAGTTTGAAGGATTAATAAAAAAATAAAAACTGTGCTATTATGGAATTAATGCATCAGGTACTCACCTGCTCTAGGAAATGGTTTATATATCTGCAAGTATTGTTCCCCATGAAGAACCTATGTCAGAATAACCAAAATTTTATTAGTAACCTTTCTTGTCCACAGGTTCTGCCTGGGGATAGTGCTAATCAAAAGTGACATTTCACAGTCACATGATCATATCACTACTCTTCCATATCATCTATCTCAGTTTGGCTTCTACATTTAGGTCCTCTCATCCAGAAATAATCAGTCCCCCATCTAAAAACTGCCAGTACTTCTGGGAAAGATATACTTGTTCTTTCTTGGCATGCATGAATTCTTGTTGCCTGATAATTATAGACTATTTACCAATAAAAGACCCTAAAGTAGGCAGTACTCCCAGTGCGTATAACAGTGCCTAAAATATAATTATGTGTTGAATAAAAATGAACAAATGAGCCAATGCTATGGCGTAAGGTAAGTTCAGGTCATACGTACTAAAGAGAAATGACTGAATGGAAACACAAAGGTAAACCATACAACCATGTTCAAAGTAAAAAGCACTATCAATGTCAGCCATGTATATAATTACTTTCACAAAGAGTAAATACTGAGAACACTGTGTAACTTAGTAGCATCTTCAATGTGTCAAAGCAAGAATACACCAATATATGTAGAAAAACAACAGGTCAGGAAAATAAAAAAGTAACCTTCATACCCAAATGACTATACTCCACTTAGTGAGACAACTTTCCAGTCTTCCTCAGAATTCAAGGTTAAAAAAAAGGACAGAAAAGAAAGGTGATGTGAAAATAAATGAAGGACTGCCTGTTTTACTATGTCATACAGCTTAAAAACTCAAGGTTGACAAGACTGGTTTTCAAATTCTAAGATTGCTATCATTCCTGGTCATAGAATATAAACACCATTGAAGATTTCCAACTCTGAGGAGATATTGTGAAATATCCATCTTAATTTTTTACACTTACATTATCCAAACAGAACAGTGTGCCGTAAGTCACATGAAGAGTAACTAAAATAGCAAACTGCTGAGCGTATATTTCTATCTTCTTCTTAAATTCATCAAATGCTCTAAGAAAGTAAGTTCCCATGTTTTAAGAAGGGATATTCATTAGCAATGGACAAACCAATCCAATCAATCACAATCACAGAAACCTGCTTATAGTTTTATGCTTCAACAATTGTATTTGGGCTCAACCTGAACCTTACTTCAAGGACTAACATATACCCTCCCTCAAAAGTTTTCTCACAACTGTTTACTCCTGCTTTCTTGAAACATTTTATTCATTTGGCTTCTCAAACACCACATTGTCAATGTATTCCTCATATCCACAGGCGAAGCTTCTAAGTCTCTTTCCCTAGATCTTTTACATCTCTTTAACCTCTAAACACTACCAAGCCTCTGGACTTGTCTGTCTCTAACTGCTCACACATCAATGATGTACATCTACTCTCGGTCGTTAGATACCATCTAAATGCTAAGGATCCTGTTCAGAACTTTCCTCCAAACTTTATACTAATATTCAACTGCCCTCTCTACATCACCAATGAACTGTATAACAAGCATCTCAAAACTTATGCAAAACCAACTCCTTAAAATAAGTTTATGTGTATAGGATCATATGTAGTAATATGCCATATGTGACTGCTGCACATAGTAAATGTATTTATGTAACTATATATATGTATTTGTATATATAACATGTATACACAGACACACCCCTGTACATATAATTTCAGTTGTCCAGAACATATACCTCTCTTCTTGACTCCTCTTTTCCTTCCCATTATGTCCAGCCCTTTTGCTTAGATTGCTAACACAGAATCTTCTGTGCCTGGCTCTCAGACATCTATTTTCCAGATCACAGTAAGACTTAAATCCAGTCAATACAGTTAGACCAACGGCTTTCCTTACCAACCAGAGCATAAGCTGCAGTCCTTACAATCACAATGTTCTGCTTTCCCACCACTCCTAACAGAGTGATCTTTGCTCATGACAGCTACACTGACCTCCATGCTGCTCCAAAATCAGGTCAAGTACGCAACTACCTCAGTGTCACTGTAGGTGTTCTCTTTGCCCCAAATACTCGCCCCACCCCCAGGTAATTAGCTGCTTTACTCCTTCACCAGTGTCATGCAATAGAGATTAGCATATCCATCTTATAAAATAAACTGAAACCTAAATAAGTTATTTACCCTTGGCCAAACAACAAACAGCAGAGCGAGAACAATATTATGCCAGGGTTTGGGAACTCTGCATAATTGTTTTCATTTTTTTTGCTGGCATTTTAAACTACTGTTCTCTCTCATTCTTAGAAAAGTCAAAGTCTATGCTAAATCTTTATTACTGAATCAAGTATTGTAAAATAGTTTATAGTTTTTGAGTATATATGTATATACTAGTAACACTTAAACAGAAGATAAGCAAAAGAAAATTTCTTAGTAGGCATACCTTTGCCAAGTTGATTGAAAGTCCAGGAACATCTGCTAATCCTCCACCAAACACAGATTTCTGAGCTACAATAACTCCAAAAGTAGGCAAACAGGAGAAATCAGAACTTCCTTCATAGAGAAATTTCAAATGTTTTGGATCTTTCATTGATGCTCCCACTCCAAGGGCATACATAATAGAGTCTAGTTCCGTATAAGTAGAAAAACATGAAGGAAGCTTATGCCCAATAGCGCTAGCCTGTGAAACAGTTGGAAAAAAAATTTATTCTTTCAAGCAATAACAAATGTTAGGCTGTGGTAAAAAAGAAACTCTCCTTCATTGTTGGTGGGAATGTAAACTAGTACAACTATTATGGAAATCAGTGTGGAGATTTCTCAAAGAATTAAATTAGAAATTCCATATGCCCAGGTATCCCTCTGCTATCTTCCTGAAAAGGATACATTATACTACACTGATAGATGCATACCGATGTTTATAACAGCCCAACTTGTAAAGCTAAATCCCAGTCTGTATACCCATCAAAAGATGATTAGGTAAAGAAAACATGGTATCCTTATATAGTAGACTACTACTGTACTATAAAGAATGACAGATTTGAGACATCTGTAGGAAAATACAACCTGAAAATTATAATGTTGAGTGGAACAAACCAGACACACAAGCTTAAATACTGTATGATATCTCTCATCTGAGGAGGGAAAGTACAAACGAAGAGAATATCAAAGGATGGAAAAAAGGGGACAAGAAGATGGACGTCTTGCAGTAAGGAAGTAATCCAAAAGAAGAGGCACAAGGGGTGGGGAGGGAAGGGAGAAATACGGAGAATAAATATATGCCATGTACAGTAATCTAATAACCTCAATTAATGTAAACATTATATGCCACAGCATGAGTTATGATTAATAATATCAACAAGAACAAAAAATGAGACACAGGAATTAGAGGAGAAGTAGGGAGGGAAGGAAAGCAGATGGTATGCACACGTAACCACTTTCCAAGACTGTGCAAACTGTAAACTGCAAACTATAAACATGTACTAATAAAAAATTAAAAATGACTTTTTCATTATACTTCCACCAAATCTTTGAAATTTTAACTTTACAAAACTGTTACCTATACACCTATTTTTGCTTTTGAAAAATGACATAACTAGAATATCAGTAAACGTGATGGAGTTTCTTTTTTTAAAACCCTAAGAAGGGTTTTTACAGTTTTAATAGGTGGTTAAGAAAGAAAAACAGAGCTCAGAGTATATAGTGATAGAGCACATAGCAAGTTTCTTAGCTGAAACTTGTTGAAATGCTTCCAAAATATAATCTGTTAATGCTTTCCCTTAAAAGAACAGACTCAGAGAGTACTGAAATAAATATCCTTTTCTCAAAAGTTACAAAAATAGTGACTAGGATTATCAAAGAATGGTCATGAAAAAGTTTTCATCAAATGTATGACAAACAGAAAATATTTTAATATTCAGTTAGAGTTCATTCTATCACTATCTAGAACATATTTTATGAAAAGTTTTATGGCCAATTATTAATATAACAACAGCTTAGAAAATAACATTATGTACATAAAATAAGTTTCAAAATTGTCTCACAAAGTCTTCTGTTTAGTAGATTAAGGAAACAAACAGACTGCAACACAGAACCACTCCCACAAATTTTCACACAACTCAGAACTACTCATCATCGGTTGAAAGTCAGGCTTGAAGAGATAAAGAGGCATTAATGGCACAATAAAAATGACACACGGAAAGAGACAAGCAGGCTGGCAGGTAGGCAGGCAAGCAGAGCTATCAGGACCAGAGGTCAATTTCACTTGAAGTCCTAATTCCCTTCCCCTTCCACCTAGGACCTATGTAAGTTAACATACAACAGCAATGCAGGGATAAGGTAGCTAAAGCACCTAACTAAATTTATCACACACCTCCAAAGAAACTACCAAAACATATATGCTAGTGAAGAGAATCCTGCTGAAAAGTTCAGATAAGCTCCCAGTATGTTTTCAATCACCCAGAAAAGCCAAAAGAAGCTGAGTGGGTTAGCTGCCTTTCTCTTTACCCACTCACACACCAGAACAGTGGTGGCGAACCTATGGCACGCATGTTATTTTTCTTTTAAAATAAAAGACATTAATGTATGAGCTGGTTTTTGTCAAAGAAAACCTCAGTATTCAGGTTTAGCTGCCACAGTGGCACTTTGCCATAAATACATGGGCTTCAGGTTGCAATATGCATGCTTGTCTAAAAGTTCTGCCATCACTGCACTTAGGAAGAGCTTTGAAAACTGTTACTCAGCTACCCTGATCTCCTCTCTAGACTTCTCCATTGGTAAAAGCACAGCACAGCAGAGTCCAGAGACAGATAAGAAAAGGGGAAATGGGGAATTCCAGACTTCCTTGCCATCCGTCCCAGGCCACTCCTCATGGGATTCAAGGCCCGTATGTCAGAACTGGCCTTGAAGTCAATCATAAATGATTTCTGAATAAATTCTCTATTTCAAACTATCCGTGCCACTATTTCTCTCCATTCTCTTTAGTCTTAAAACTGAAAGACACTGACTGCATCCCAAAGGAAAGAGAGAAGAGAAAGAAGAAAAAAACAACCTCCAGAGAAGACAAAAGCAAAGGCCTTTTTGTCCCACTTACATATCCTGGCGACGCTGTAGGCACGGTATGACTGGTAGGATTTGTTGAAACATCTTCTGAACCTATTTTATGTAAAATTTCAATCATACCGCCAGTTGATTCTAAAATTAAGGAAAATAAGAAAAAATCTTTGTTTAAATGTGACTAAAAAACTACATGGTAAGCTAGGTAACAGTTGCTACAAAACCTCCATCACCACTCACAAACTGAATGTATGATGTTAGGCTCTTGAAAAAAAAAACTGAAAGACTGAAAGAGACTAAGAATACTAGATATCCTCAAAGGAAAACAAAGCATTGTCTAATACATCCTTCCCAGTTTGGGAGAGCACTGAGTTTTTCAGCATCTTAAGCTCTTTTGTCACTGTAAAGTAGGGTACTTGTTTACAGATATGGAAGAATGCCGAAATTACTTGTCCTAGGTCTCTACACAAGGAAAAGGTCTAAAAATAGCACTAAAAATTCTTCTTTAGAAAAAATCATTATCATAAACAGTGAGTCCAAAAGGAAAAGAAGTTGCTGCTCTGAGATCCGAAAGGTTATAAAGGACCCTCACAGGGCATCCACGTATGCCACAGGGTATTCTGAAGCCTCTGGGATCCTCCTACCAAACCTTCTGAACTCAGACAAAAACCATGAACCAAACTACAATGTCCGAGACAACCAAGTACATCTACCATTCCAGGTGACACTGGTGGAGGGGTTTCTTGCCTGTTAACAGGCCACTGCCTTGAGGGGAAGGAAGGCTACGGAATTGAAAGGCACCTTGCTACAGGCTCAAAGCACTACACTCCAGAGAAACCTGCACTGGTCTTGGGTCAAACACTGACCAGTCCAGTCTTTCTGTGATGTAGTTATATAAAATAAAAACACTGGACTAGGTGCTCTAGAGAGTCAACTCTTATAGAAAAGGGGTTTTTGTTGTTGCTTTCACTGTACTTCAAATAGTCATCAATTAGAGTTTTAGACAGCAATACTTTTGAAGCAAAAAATAGTTTTTAAAGCATAAATCAGAAATTTTTAAATAAATTTTCCCTTTTTCTCTCAGTTTCATTAATAAATGACTGTTAATCATAAAATAATCTGAAATACCAAAATACAGAATACAAGAATGTTACCATATGACCTATTACTAAGTATATCTGACATAGCCTATAAACTTTGAATATAAAATCACTAAAAGGAAAAATGTTTTCCTTTAAAATGACACTGATTCATTATCTTTCTCAGAAAACTTTAAATTTCATATACCAAATGTACATGTAAATTATACTAGAAAAAATATAAATTTTATTTGGTACCTACTCCTGTGGGGACACCATAGATGATTAAATAATTACAGTTAACAGGCATTTGCTAAATCTCGTCTATGAATTCAGCACTATAACAACACTGAATGCAAAAGAATTACATATACCACTGAGCATACCTCAATAGGTAGGGTACCTGCCTACAAAGCCTTGGGTATGATACCCTGCACGCAAGAAAAAAAAAAAAATCACCTATGAGGTACAATTTGTGCCGCAAAGAAACTTATCAAACAGTTAAGAAGCCATATTTTCATGGGATTAGGGGGGATGGTAGAGTTGTTACAATTAGATGTACAAGTAGTGAAAATTCAACTAATGAAAGATCAGTGTAGCCCAGAATTATGCACAGGTGGTAAAGGAAGAGTTGTGACGGAAAGACATGAAAACAGCAGCAAAACCAAAGTCCTACAATGAGACCATATCTATTCATTGGACAGAAAAGAGCTAAACTTAAATAGGTATAAATAAACCATAAGGGAAAGAGAGGAAAACCCGGGTCAGATAAGGAACACATGGCTAGATTAGAAATGACTTTTTAAAAAACCATCAACTGGGGAATAGGTAATTTAACACCTCACCCCATCCTTCCTTCCTTCAGTCACAAATAAACAAAAGATTATTCTTTTTAAAACCTGGAAAATAGTGGAGTAAAATATCTTAAACATAAAGAGTTCTAACATCTGGTGGAGCAAAAAATATGCCAGAGATGATTTAACTGTCTAAGTCATCAAGGCTGAGAGAGAGACACATCGCTGGGAGAAGAAACTGTTTGCTGCCTCTGTTCTTAAGTCAAGGAGAAGTTGCAGGCCTCTTCACCTTGGATACTCTGAGGCTTGCTGGCATTATCGAAGTCACAGATCTTCTTCCAGTTAGCCTTCACTGACTCAGGAGTTCCAGACTCATTCTTCTGTCTGACAACAGCGCCCAGGGTCCGCTCCCAACGTACTAGTTAGAGAAACAAAATCAAGATACTGAGCATAGTTTTAACTTCCGAAGAGTTTTACTGTAGTCCCAAAATCATTTTTCCTAAAAAAAAAAAAAAAAAAATTTTTTTAAAAGTGTGAACCTGAGAGGAAAACTTCTCTTCTAATGCTAGGCACTAAAGCAAAAAATGTTAAATCTGAAAAGTTTATATTCTATAATAATCATACCAAAGACTAACCTCATGACCACAGATCACAAGGGCAAAGATACTTCACTCACCCTTTACTGTCCTCGTTTATAAAATGATAACAGAAGTTTGCTGGGTAGCGAATTCAGGACTAGTGGTGCTAACAGGTCAAACACTCCAGTTAATAAACTGGCTAATCACAAATAATCCCCCCTTATCCTTCCTTTCCTATTCTTCAATTTCAACAAGATGTCAGGCTACACAGATTTATTAAAGCTACACAAATTCTATTAGAAATTGTGTTTTCTTTTTCAAAATCCAGAAGAATAACCTCTAGTTAACCTTATTTAAACAAAATGTCCAGACTTTGATGATTGTTAAATTTAAAATTTGTTTTGGTGAATGACAGAAATGTCCACTTCTAGATCTTTTCTATTGATAAACTGCCAGATATAGCTTTGATTACAACTCTTATCTTCCTTTCTTAAATGGATATCATAAGATGATCAAATGCTCTAGAAATATAAATCATTTTAACAACTGGAGAAAACAGCTACAACTGCTAAAAATACTGATTCTCCACAATACACTGCAACAATGCCCTCCAGTGGTAGCAACTTTTTAAACAACTCAATTATGTGTTTAATTTTGATACCAGCAGTCAGTCAACTGAAAACAAGTTGAGCACTGAGATTTCTACAATTTTTAAAATGCCCTTATCAAATTTGATGCTCATAAAGTGTAAGATAGGACAGAACACTGAAGCCAAATGAATTTACAAGACAGGGGCAGGGGTACAACTGACAAGGTGATGAGAAAGTTGTACAATGTGATTTTTCACTCTCTCCGGCTATCTCATGCTATTATCTAAAAATAGGAACTTATCTTTTCAAAAACTCTTCTTCCTCCTACTTCTCTATGAAACAGGGAAAAAAAAAAAGAATGGGGGATGCCATAGACATTGGTGATAAATATCAGCATCAAGAGACTGTGCTGTCTGAACAATATAGCCAGTTCCAACCAAAACAGAACAGATCTCAAAGAAGGACTACCTATAAGCAGCATAGGTAAGTTCTTAAAAGTGTCTCTGGTCTAGAGAAAAGCTGTTGTTATAACAATGTTCAAGACTGAAATGCATGCACTAGAACCAGCATTTCACAAAATTCTTATTCAACTCTAATGGATATACAGATTTAAAGACAAGGAAATAACACCCCACAAGCAAAGAGTGATAGACTTACATTTTCCAATCCATCCTGCTCCAACCTAGAAAAAAGAAAAGTAAAACACTGCATCATCTAATATAAAATCACTAACAGAATTGTTTAAAAAGGCAACTACCTGGGGTCAGGGGTTTAGCTCAGCGGTGTGTCAGCCCCACAAGCGCAAGGTCATGACTCACTCCCCGGTACCAGGGGAAAAAAAAAAAAAAAAAGACTTTGTGGCACCAAAAGGCAACTACCTTGCTAGGAGTATTAGAACGCTAGATGGTAATGAATAAAAGTAACACGGGGCTCTATAGAGCCCTTTAGACCCATGACTCTGAATCATTCATGTTAATAGAGCAGAAATCTAAAGCAACACAACCTAGTAGAAATGCATGCAGTAAAACAGAACAAATATAAAGCCAGAGAACAAGACACCAGTTCTTCTTCTGACTCTTGTCAAATCATTAAACCTCCCTAGATCCAAATTTTGTTGAAGTTCAAATAATATAAATAGTATATAACTAACTATAGGCTTGAAATAAATGTCCCTGTAGAAAAGATTAGTGAATTAAAAAAAAAAAAGCATTGGACTTAATGAACTGCACATACTCACTGTAGGGAAACATCCTCATACACACATAAGGAAAATGACCAAACACCTACCGTCACATAGAAAAATAAATTTTTCATTTCTACAATTTTTTCACATAGAAAAATAAATTTTTCATTTCTACAATTTTTTAGAGGCAACTCAGGACAGTCTGAAGGATGAAAATGTCTGATGTAAAGAAAATCTTAGCATGTCTTCAAACACCATTACAGTGTGTCACATGCATATAAAGGAGCAGACGGTAGACACTGTGGCTCTAACCACAAGTGTGACTTTTCATCACCTCTGCCTTTATAATACTGTGCCCACACCTTTCTAATGCATTTGATCTGCCTTGATGTAGTTGTAATAGACAAATCAGTAACAGTTTTAACCACAGGCAAACTTTTCATCACCTTTCTACCAAATTTCACAAGCAAAGAAACTACAGATTTTCTCAGGTAATAAAAACAACTCTTCAAGCCAAACTCAAGAGTCTGGATCTGCCACTCAAGGTATCTATTAGAACTCTGCAAACAAAGTGACAGTTTACTTTCAAGGCTGAAGTCAGGATACTCCTGACTTCAGGATACTCCTGACTGACTGATATGTTAACTATATCAATCATGTATGTAAATATTCCTTACTAAACATATTCACAATATAGTAAAAAAAAAAAATAGCAACATAAAACTACCTGCAGTGTGATCCTAATTTATATGTGTATGTAAAACGCACATCTAAAAGACTGGTATAAAAATGCAAATCTAACAAAAGACTGGAAGAAAACACATAAAAATATTAATGGTTCTCTCTGGATGGTGATAATGTGGACCATTTTCTGTGTTCTCATATATTTGAAATTTTCACAAATAGGACATATTCCTCTTCATAGTTAATAAATGTAATCATAAAAGATAAATTTTTAATTCTTTAGGTAAAAGTGAGTTAGGCCAAGTTTTAAACTCAAGATGGTTTCATACTATTAAATTTTCTTATTCTGTAATATTAAAATTATAAAGATTTTTTTCTACCTCTTAATCTCCACAACTCAAATTCAGTAGCTATGATTATAAAGGGGAAGTACATATCTCTGCTTGGACTTACGGAGACTGCTTTTTTATTCTTTAATTTACTCATCAGCTTTGTATTAAAATGTAACAGGCTAGTGATATGTTATCACTTCAAACTGAGCCAGGTCCTTCTGCTTCCAAGAAATATTGTGGATGCCACGGTATTCTGTACAGCAGGTTCATTACTATCACCAAACAGTGATGGCAAAACCTTTTAGAGCTCTCATTGACAACAAACAGCCTGTTGCAGAATGCCTGCCAGGGTCGGTCACTACCACCACAGAGTACAAGAAAGTGAAGGACACTCTAATATACAACCCTTCAGGCAAGAAAAAGATACCAAACCCAAATAAGTAATTAGAAAAACATATATATATATATATATATATATATATATATATATATATATATATATATATATATATATCTTGGCTTAGATAGAACTAAAAGGACTTTTACAATAGAGGTTCACTAACCTCTCTGGATGGTGGGATTATGTGGTTTTTATGTTCACAATAAACATGTAAAAATATGTAATATATAAAATTAGAAAAGTTTACTACTAAAGTTACAATAATAAATTGTTTATTGGTCTCTCAAACCCAGACTAAATTCCTGCTATACTGGTAATTAACACTGCAGAAAGACCAGCCCTGTACAATATGTAGCTGTCACAACAAAGCACAAGAAAAGAATATTAACTTATATAGGCACTCAGCATGCCAGAATTACCAGCAGAATTCAAAATGTTACCTAGCAGACTCTAAACCTTGACCTCTCTTTCCACGTCATCACTGAGCTTCTTAAACCAATGAGACTTTCTATCCTGCCTAAACACATTAAATCAGTCTTATTTTCATTTGGTAAGAATATTAGAAATGAAAAACTAAGGGAAAACAATTTATAACACTGTTAACAAGAGTCTCAAAAGGTCACTAGTACATACTTTTTCCTTAATAATAACACACACACAGTATTTTTTAAAATAAACAAGAGATGCCAACAGGTATAGATTTTTACAAATGTAAGCATTTGGAAAATACCAATTTTACTTTTTTTTTTTTTCCTGGTACCAGGGATTGAACTCACGACCTCATGCTTGCCAGGCAGACACTTCCACTGCTGAGCTAAATCCCTGACTCCCAATTTTTCCTTTTTTTTTAAATACCAATTTTAAAACTTTTTTAATATTTAATTACACAAATAGTGTTTAGGAGAAAACAGGGAAACTTCACAATACCTCAAATAAGCCACCATTTTCTTCACAACTATCGTGACAAAGCCAAAGAACCAGGGGTGCCACATACTCTGGCTTTAGGGCTTGAACAACATCTGAAATAAATGCAAAAAGAATAAAAATAAAAGTATGTGCATGTTTCCTCAATCATTTTACTTTCTGCAAATTTCTTCATTGGTAATTGAGATACTCTTTAAGAACAACATTATATACATATAAGTAGTCTAATATTCAAGGTTTTCCGAAGTTTTTCATCACAACTGAGACATACTCAAAGCACTCTCAAACTTCTAAAACTGCAAGCACCAGATTTACCTTTCTGCAACAGGTAACATATTATTCACCAGAAAAATGAGTTACAGCTGTCTAGAAAAAGACTGGTAAGCAAAACTGTTTATGAGAATCTTAGGTTCCGTTCACTCCCAAAACTATTACTCTCCTAGCTATTTGAGAATCTAGAAAACTAGAAAACACACGTGGCAATTGTAATGGCAGATAACAGTTGAAATGCACCTAAGCCAGATGAGTAACAAAATTTAAGAACTTCTATCCCACTGCGTACCTTCTGTGATCAGTAGGTAGAGCATTACTACACAAGGAATGAATTTTAGTGCTGACCCCACTGTATAAACCACTTAGGAACACATAACTCACCGGGCCAGGACTTCAGTTTTCACCAGTAAATTGATAGTTAAAAATGCTTTCCCTGCCTATTTCACCAAGTTATTCCAAAGCTCAAATGAGATACAACTGTACAGCATTTTTTAATAGCTAATATACCTTATAATACTTTACAATCTTATGTAGGGAGTCAAATAAATGCAAACATTTCATTGTGATGATGAAAGATAATTTTATATATATGCTAAAGTATCAGAGAATTATAGTCCTGTCATTAAAGAGCAGCTCCAAATCTTCACTTCATAGCTTCTAAAAGCTCTTAGATACATAAGCAATCCAAATGCACACAATTTTCCAGTCTCTACTACGTGCATGAGGAAAACCAAAGGAAGATCCCAACCATTTCAAATTACACCATAAGACAAACTCTTCGGTTAAATGAGTCATCTCAATATATAATATTCCTCTAATTCCCCACATACCACTTTCACAATGGAATGTTAAAATAATTTTATGCATGAATTTAGATATGTGAGTTGACTAACTTCATCCTGAATGCAAAATAGACTGCACTTATAAAATCCAACTGAGTATCCATTTAGGATGAAAAAAAAGAACAAAAGTCACACTGGAAAAATATTTGTTTTTACCTTATTTAATATATTATTGGGCTGGGGATTTAGCTAAGCAGCATAAACGCCTGCCTTGCAAGCAAGTGGTTGTGAGTTCAATCCACGGTACCGACAGGAAAAAAAAAAAAAAAAATATATATATATATATATACACACACACACACACACACACACACACACACACACACATATACACACACACATATATATATATTATATATATATTATATATATATCTCACTATTTTCATAAACAAATATTCTTGCTTGCCAGTGCCTTCTCAAACTGCTGGTGAAATACCATCTATTACACACAATTTTATAATTTTAAAAAAAAACTCAAGAGGACAAATAAAATGTCTAGGAGGTCATACAGCATAAGATACATGGAATCAAAATCAAAACTGAGGCCTATTTACTCAATCCAGTGTTTCTTCCATGACACTAAGTATCACTATTACCTAGCATCACATTAAGCCCAGAACTCTGAGGGACACTTTGTTCTGCTGCCAAAAATAAGACTGTTGGAGACAGTCCAAAGATGGCGGACCAGTAGGTAGCAGGAGAGGGACCCTCTCTGACAGACAGCTCAAATGCCAGAATAAAACACCCTGGAGAGACCCAAACAGAGAGAGATGGACTCTTACAACCCATGAAGAAACTAAAGTGCAAAAAACCGCTCGAATATGAGGTCCTGGGGCTACCATAAGAGAAGCTAAGATCAGCGAGCACAGCGCCCTCCTCGAGCCACCTGAATCCCATCCAGCGACCTGACAAAGCGATCCGCACCGAAGCGACTGGCTTGAGCTGCCGGAGCACAGAGCTGAACAGCCCTGCACGCGGCTCGCCTGGACCGGCCCTGCACTCGACCCACCCAGAGGCACCGTTAATTCGCACCATGAATTCACACCGCAGCCGTGCTCAAGTCAGAGGGTGGGGAGCGCAGCAGTTTTCGGGGACCAGCAACAACACGCGGTGAGTGATGGGAATAAGACTCTCCCACGGGAAAGGGGAAACCGACTGGACAACATGTTGGATTTGGGCAGGACAGCCCTAACTCGATAAGGAAGTGGCTTCAGTTGGTTGCTCCCCTCATCGAGCGGACTGGTGAAATCTGCTTGGACTAGGCCACACCCCTGGCCGGGACCCAGTGAGTCACTACAAATTAATTCCCTGAGATCGGTGCACACTGATGCAGTGAAGGCTTGCAAAGGTTGACTGGCCCAGAGGGGAGGAGCCAGTGCACACTGCCTGTGCGTGAACTTTAATCTCTGATAGCCTATTGCAGAGGGTAAAATCTCCTAGCCTGCACCCTCTAGAGGAGCCTTAACCAACAAAAAAGGGTCTGGGAATTATACTGTACACTTGTATGGAAGGAACCAAAAACATGACAAAAAGGAGAAATAAGAAAAAACCCCCAGCCCCCAACCCTGAGAACATTGATCCAGGAGAGGTAAATAGAAAAGAGATTGAGGGCAGCAAAAATGCAACATCAAACACAGCCTTAGCGGACATAAAGAGATATCTTCAGGACCTCGTATGTGGGACCAAAATTGAAATATTAATTCAAATTAAACAAGAGATAAGTAGATTAATAAAAGAAAGACTGGGCACCGCTCAAGAAGACACAGACAGAAGAATGGAGGAACACAAAAAGAGAGAAAAATTTAATGAAGAATACAGAAAAAACCTAGAATTCATGAAGCAGATTCAAAGAGATTATCAGGAAACTAAAGGCTCCATAGAAAGCTGGCAAAACTGCTTGAAAGAAACCAAAGATAGACTATCAAAAATTGAACACAGGCTTGCAATGTGTGACCATGAAAGGGAAGATCTCTTAAAAATAACAAGGGAGCAGGCAGTAAAGATACAAAGACTGGAAGACGACAAGAGGATCTATAACTTAAGAATAAAGCATATGAATGAAGAAGCAGGAATCAAACCAGAGGAATTACAAAGGCTATTCACAGAAATTATTAAGGAAAATTTCCCAAGCATAGAAAAAAGAAATGATATGCAGAGGTACGAAGCATACAGAACTCCAGCCACCTACAACCCAAACAGAGCTACACCCAGACACATAATAATCAAGATCCCAGAAATTCAATATAAGAACAGAATATTAAAAGCCATCAGAGAAAAGAAACAGATCACCTATAAAGTAAAACCCATCAAAATCACAGCAGACTTCTCCACACAGACCATCAGGTCAAGAAGAGCTTGGAGTGAAATAATTCAAGCGCTGAAGGAGAACAATCTCCAGCCCAGATTGATGTATCCTGCAAAACTCTCTCTAGAAATTAATGGAGAAAAAAGATGCTTCCATGACAAAGAGGAGCTAGGAGAATTTGTGACCACCAGTCCAACCCTACAAAAAATACTGAAGGACATTCTAGAGAGAGAGAATAAAAATATGAGCATTTCAGGAACAGTGGCAGAGAAGCCTCAGTGAACAGGGCAGATAGTGGAGTAGAACAGAAATATAGACAACCAATGGCAGAAAAATAGAATAGCAGAAATAAGGCAGAGAAGATTGTCTGTAATTTCTAGTATAGATGGCCTTGAAATATTAACAGGGAGAAACACAGGCAGAGTAGATCAGGAGATGCTCTATATAGGGAGGCAGTGGGACCCAAAACAAGCAGTGCACCCCATGGGAGTGAAAGGGGAGGAATTGTCTAAAAAAGGGAGGCAGAGGATATTGTTAATTGGGTAACAAGATTTAAAATTTACATTATTCTCACCACTCTGCTTGGATGGATTACATGCTGTTGCAGTTTGCCAACTTACACTAGACTTGAGGACATGGTCAGCTATCCCAAAAATAAGAGGACATATTATGGTAATCATCCCTAATTTTCCTATCAACTTAATCTGAAGCCCTTTATAACTTATACTATCTTATTATGACTGATCTTATTTGAATCTGGTTTGTTAGATTGCTACTTTGTATTGACTGATTTTATTTAAATCTGTTATGATTGATAGCATCAAGTCTAAGAGTATAGGCAACTACTCTGAAGATGACAAGATTCACTAAGATACCCACTCTTGGTTTGATTATTATGTGCTTTTGAAGTCTTATAATGTCTCCAATGCTTTGTTTTTATTAATGTTGTTATACACTGCTGAGACATCATGGTAACCATTGTAGATCACCTTGTATTGCAGTTTTATGTGACTTTTTTGCCTCATGCTTTTCTAGGAATTGTTTTATTTGCTTTGTTTTGTTTTTACCTCTAATACAGAAAGGATAGATATACATGTAGAGACTCATGCAGGTGTAGAGCTTATAAACAGCTTACAAGAACCAACAATATAACACATGTTGAAATGAACAACTACTTTGAAGAAAGAGAGACACTACAATACCCAGTGCTGATTCCATAATGTCATGATGTGAAATCCAGCAAAACTATCACTTTTTGTTCAAAGTGATTTTAGCTTGCTTTATCTTGTTTAAGTTCAACACACATGAAGGTATGGACAGATGTTTTGAGGAGAATGAGAGACACTATCACAGCCATTTTCGGCTTCCCTAATGTGTGGTCTTGAAGACCTGAAATGCCCTCCTCATCCTGCTCAGATCAATTCCATACAAGGTTGTTTCATGTGAATTCTCTGCATGTGACAATATGGACAACTATTTGGAAGAAAACAAGAGTCAATATGATAGAGAGTGAGTACCTCCAATTGTCTAGCTTTGAAATTTATGTCTTACATTGCTTTCTTGTGATCCACTTTGTTCTGTTTTGTTGTGTTTAATTTTACCCTTTTGATATAATTGCATGATGGATGACCATAATGCTGTTTTTGTCAGATCGTGGAGCAGAACTGTTAACAGTCTCACTGTTTGAATGTCTACTTTACATGTTTTAACTTTGTAATTTGAACAACTATTTCCAAGAAGTCAGTATGTAATCTGTCAAGTAATAATTTCTTAGGATTTTTTGATGTTGTTCTTTTCCTTTTTTCCTTGGAATTCTGTATTGTTGCTACCCTTTATTCTGTTTTGTTTTGTTTTGTTTTTTCTCTTTAAATAAAATTTAAAAAAAAAAAATAAGACTGTTTTAAGCCTTCCTGAGCCAGAGAAAGAATATTCACTCAAAAAGAAACAAAGTCCTACCACCATACTGCAGGGAAGGCATGGCTGCCCTGGCATGGATACCAGTAACACTGCTAACAGCATACTTAATCAAAGTAGACCAAGTTGTTATGCCTCTGGTCACCAGCATTAGGAAAGACAAATTCTTCCTAAAGAAAACACTGCCAATTTAAAACACAACAAACACAGAAAAAGATACAGAGTTCAAGATTAACAATCACCAAGCAGCCATAAAGGAAGAGTGCCATGAGTAAGTTCAATGACACAACAAATTTACGCTACAGTGATTTAAAATACACTGACAGACACAGTGATTTAAAATACACTGTACAGAAAACTACTGATGTTCAGAAAATAAAATTCCAAGTTATAAAATGAATACAGAAAGGAATTATAATGCATGAACCAGATTCAAAGAGATCCAGAAAATTAAAAATTCAATTGAATGCTGGCAAAACCACTTGAAAGAGACTGAAGACAGACTTTCAGACCTTGAAGACAGGATTGCAGCTAGTGATCCTGAAAGGAAAGCTCTCTTAAAACAACACGGAATCAATCTCCTGGGAAGATGGCAGACTGACAGGCAGCACAGTAGAGAGCCTCTTTGAGAAAAACAACTCAGATGTTAGAATTTAACACCATGGAGAAGACCAGACGAAAGGAGAAGGATTCTCACGACCCAAGAAGAAACTGAGGAAAAAGAAAAAAAAAACGGACGGAAGGCTGGGGCTAGACATGCTCCCATCAGAGCCGGTCCCGCGCTGTGCTGGACATGTCTTGGAATTGGGCGATTCACGATCAAGCTGAAGTCTAGGTCGTGCCAAAATTGGGGGTTGGTGAGCCTGAGACCCTAGGTGGGAGGAGGCACCACAACAGGGAGCGGAACGAGCGTGCCAAGCTGCACTAACCTGTGGTAAGTGCTAGGAGTTAGGCCCTGCAGTTAGGAATTAGGTGACCAACTGCATGACTTATTGGGGTTGGGCAAGACAGGCCTGAACTGGCAACCACAGTGGCGTCAGTCAGCTGCTCCTGACCCAAAGTAGACTGGTGGGGTCTGCTAGGGCTGGGTCACACCCCTGGTCAAGACCCAACAGCCAGGGCCAAAACTGTCCCAAACCTGTGACATCCGCAGGGCACAGACAAACATGCTGAAGGCACTCACTAGTTGACTGGCAAAGAGGAGAGGGGCCACCCCAAATCAGCCCAGCGTGCACCTCACAGATTAACAGCAAACTGGAGAGGGTAGCAATCCCCTAGCCAGCACACTTCAGAAAAACTGGGTAAGCAATACAGAAAGGACTTGAGACTTCCACCATACACATGTCTGAAAGAAACCAGAAACATTACAAGAGACAGAACAAGAAAAAGCCTCCAGCCACTGACCCAGGGAAAATAAGTCCACGAGAGGTAAATACAGAAGAGGTCGAGGGCAGCAAACATGCAATATCGGACACGGCCTCAGCGGACATAAAGAAATACTTTCGTGACCTCATTGACGAACTTAAAACTGAAATTCTAACTCAAGTGAAGCAAGATATAAGAAGATTAATAAAAGAAATGTTAAGCACCTTTCAAGAAGACACAGATGGAAGAATGGAGGAACCCAGAAAAAGGAGAGAAACCTTTGATGAAGAATATAAACAAAATCTAGAATACATGAAACAGATCCAAAGAGATTACCAGGAAATTAAAAACTCCATTGAAAGCTGGCAAAAGTTCTTGACAAAATAAACACAGACTTTCAAAACTTGAAGATAGATTTGCAATGTGTGATCACAAAAGGAAAGATCTCTTAAAAATAACAAGGAACCAGGAAGTAACTATACAAAGGCTAGAAGACGACAAGAGGAGCTGTAACTTAAGAATAAAAAATATGAGTGAAGAAGCAGGGGTAAATACAAAGGAAATACAGAGGCTATTCACAGAAATAATTAAGGAAAACTTCCCAAGCATAGGAAAAGGAAATGATATTCAGATATATGAGGTATACAGAATTCCAGCTAGCTATAACCAAAACAGACAACCTAGACATATAATAATCAAGATCTCAGAAATTCATCAGAAGAACAGAATATTAAAAATGGTCAGAGAAAAGAAACAGATCACCTATAAAGGAAAACCCATCAAAATCATAGCAGACTTCTCAACACAAACTATCAAACCAAGAAGAGGCTGGAGCAAAGTATTCCAAGACCTGAAAGAAAATAACCTCCAACCCAACTGATGTGCCCTGCAAAACTATCTCTCAAAATTAATGGAGAAACAAGATGTTTCCATAACAAAGAGGAACTGGGGGAGTTTGTGAACACCAATCCAACCCTACAAAAAATACTGAAGGACATTCTAGAGAAAGAGAAAAAAGGCCATGGTTTCAGGAACGGTGGCAGAGGAGGCTCACTTAATGGGGCAGACATTGGAATGAAGGAGAAAAGTAGACAACCAATGGCAGAAAAATAGCATAGCAGAGATGAGGCAAAGAAGATTCGCTATAATCTCTAAGATAGATGGCCTGGATACACTAACAAAAAGAAACATAGGCAGAGTAGATCAGGAGATAGAGTCCATCGAAATGCTCTGAATAGGAAATATAATTAACCTGAAAGAGGGTTAATGAACCAAAAGTCAAAGGTGAGAAAACAATGCTCTATGTGACAGAATCAGAGAGAAATAGGGACAGCTCATCCAGCAGCTGCAGATAGATTGGAAACTCATGACACTTTTGTGCAGTGGAGAACTACTCAGCTATAAGGACGGAAAACCTTGAGGCTTTAGTAAGTAAAGGAATACAGCTCATGATCAAGCTCAGGGGAAAACAGGTTCAGAACCACTTAGGTAGATAGCGGGTTGCCCCCCTAATCTAAAAACTAAAGGAGTTAGTGGGACCCAAAATGTACAAAGCACCCTGAGAAAGTGAAAGGGGAGGAACTGTCTAAAAAAGGCAGAGGACACTGTTAATAGTGTATCAGCCACATTATTCTTATCGTTCTGTTTAGTTTGATTTTATTCTGTTTCAGTCTGTCTACTCATACTAGATTTATAAGCACAGACAGCTATCCCCAAAATAGCAGGATATACTATGGTAATTATCCTTAATTTCCTATTAAACTGAAGCCCAGTATTACTTACACTGTCTTACTATGACTGATCTTATTTGAATCTGGTTTGTTAGATCGCTATTTTGTCTTGACTGATTTTATTCCAATATGGTATGCTTGATAATATCAAGTCTGAGAGTAGAGGCAACTACTCTGAAGATGACAAGCTTCAACAGGATACCCATTCCAATTTGATTATTAACTGCTTTTGAAGTCACATAATGTCTCCAATGTTTTATTTTTATTAATATTGTCATGTACTGCTATGTTCAATTATACTATGCCTAATGACAGACAATTCTGTTGAAAATAACGAGATATCATAGTAACTACTGTAGATCACCTAGTATTGTGGTTCTATATGACTTTTTCATTTCATATCTTTCTAGGAATTTGTTTTGTTGTCTTGTTTTGATTTGTTTTTCCCTCTAATACAGAAAGGATAGGTATACATGTAGAGATTGATGCATGCGTAGAACTTCTAAACAGTTTATGAGAATTGATTATTGTTATTGTAAAAAAGAGAGGAAAAGAAAGTACTCTAAAGGATATAACTGCATGTATGTTTAAGTGTGTAGGATTGATAACCATATTACTAAGTTTTTGTTGGGTAAGTGAACAGGACTGTTTGCAGTCTCACTGTTTGTATGTTTTATAAATGTAACTTGAACAACTACTTCTAAGAGGAAAATATGTCAGGACCTGCACCATGCGGTTGACTCGGGGTGCCGGGAGAACAAGGAACTCCCCCCCTCTCTGGGGGCGACTGAGAGTGTGGCAGACTTTCAGCAGCCTGAAGGAGAGAGACCCTAGCACATACAGACCTGCACCGTGCAGTTGACTCGGGGTGCCAGGAGAACAAGGAGCTCCACTCCTCTCTGGGGGCGGATGAAAGTGTGGCCAACTTTCGGCAGCCCAAAGGAGAGAGACCCTGGCATGTTGGGACCTTCAGAGTGCAGTTGACTCGGGGTGCCGGGAGAACAAGGAACTCCCCCCCTCTCTGGGGGCAGCTGAGAGTATGGCAGACTTTTGGCAGCCTGAAGGAGAGAGACCCTGGAGCGTCAGGACCTGCAGAGTGAGGTTGACTCAGGGTGCCAGGAGAACAAGGAACTCCCCCGCTCTCTGGGGGCAGCTGAGAATGTGGCAGACTTTCAGCGGCCCGAAGGACAGAGACCCTGGCGCATTGGGACCTGCACCGTGTGGGTGACTCGGGTGCCGGGAGAACAAGGAACTCCTCCCCTCTCTGGGGGATGGCTGAGTGTGTGGCAGACTTTCGGCGACCCAAAGGAGAGAGACCCTGGCGCATCGGGACCTGCACCATGCGGTTGACTTGGGGTGCTGGGAGAACAAGGAACTCTTCCCGTCTCTGGGGGGCGACTGTGATCCTGCCTGCATGTGGGCTGAGAATCAGACATCTCTTGTCGTCCTGTACCCCATCCCGTGTCCCTCCCCCCTCCCCCCTGCCTAGCAAGTGGGAGCCAGTGAACTGCACATCCTGTGAAAAGATTGGCTATGTTATTTAGTATGAGCTCTCCATATGCAAAGATAAGGACAACCATTTGGAAGAAAACAAGAGACAATATGACAGATAGTGAAAATCTCTGGTTGTCTAGCTTTGAAATTTATGCTTTCTTATGTCCCATTCTGTTCTGTTTTGTTGTGTTTAATTTTACTCTCTTTTAAAATAAAATAAAAAAATTTTTTAAAAAAAAGGAAAATATGTAATTATCTACTAGTGACTTCTTACTCTTTTTTTCTTTTTTTAAATTATGTATTATTTCTAGCCCCTTTCTGTTATTTTTTTTTCTCTAAAAAAAAAACAAACACAGAATCAGGAAATAACAATTCAATGGTTCCAAGATGACACAAAGAAGCATAATTTAAGAGTGATAAGTGTTGGTGAAGAAGCAGGGGTCAACACAAATGAAATTAAAAGGCTACTTACAGAAGTAATAGAAGAAAACTTCCCAAACATGGGAAATGGATTTGGCACGCAGATAAGTAAGGCATACAGAACTCCAATTAGCCATAACCAAAGTAACTCTACACCCAGACATGTAATAATCAAAATCCCAGAAAGTCAGCACAAGAATAGAATAAAAGCTATTAGAGAAAAGAAACAGATCACCTATAAAGGAAAACCAATAAAATCACAGCAGACTTATCAACACAAACCAGCAAGTCAAGTAGAGTTTGGAGTGAAGTATTTCAAACCCTGAAAGAAAACAACTTACAACCCAGACTGATTTACCCTGTAAAACTCTCTTTCAAAATTGATGGAAAAATAAGATATTTTCACAATAAAGAACAACTGAAGGAATTCATGACTACCAAACCAACCCTACAGAGAGTGCTAAAGGATATTCTAGAGAGAGATAAAGATGACCATGGTTCCAGGAACAGCAGCAGAGGAGGACTGCCAAACAAGACAGGCAACTGAATGAAGGGGAAGAGTGGAGGGCCAACAGCAGGAGGACAGCATGGCAGAGACAAACCAATGTATGCTGGTTGTAACCATTAATGTAGATGGCCCCAATTCAGCAATAAAAAGAAACACAGGGAGAATGGATCAAGAAACAAGATCCATCAATATATTATGCACAAGAAACACATTTAACTTGAAAGGAAATTCACAGACTGAGTATCAAAGGAGAGAAAACAACTGTTCCAAGTGACAGAAGACCAGAAAAAAAAAAAAAAGCAAGAGTAACTTGCCTACCAACCACAGAATGGATAAGAAAGTTATGGTGTTTTCATGCAGTGGAAAACTACCCAGCTATAACGCAGAACAATCTCAAGGCTCCTGTAGGTAAATGGACCCAACTGGAGATCACGTTCATGGGTGAAACAGTTTGAACTCATACGCATAAACCCTAGCATAAGAAACAGGAGTTAGGGGGATCTAAAAAACAAAATAATTATTGTAAAAGTGACGGGGGAGGAAATACCTAAGAGGGAAAGGTGGTAACTACTGTTAATTTTTTATTGTCTTGTCTTGAAGTCTTGTATTGTTTTCACAATTTTGTTGGTTTGGCTTTGTTCTTATTTTGTTAGATTTTACCTTGATGATAGAGGCAGCTATTTTGAATATAATGGGATATATTATAGTAATTTTGGTTTCTTATTATATTGCTTTGAAGTCTTATAATGCTTTCATTTAATTGGTTTTATCCTGTTTTGTTTTGTTTGATTTTATTATGCGTGATATGAACAGCTATTTTGAAGACAATGAGACATTATTATAGTAGCCATTGCTGATTTCCTATCATCTTGTTTTGAAGTCCTATCATGCTTTTGTTTTTTTGTTTTGATTGGTTCTACCCTGTTGTATTTTGATTTTATTATGTGTGAAGGTATGCACAACATTTTGAGAAAAATGAGGTATTATAGTAGCCATTGTTCATTTCCTGTTACCTGGTTTTGAAGTCCTGTAATGCTTTTATTCTTTTGAATGATTTTATACTATTTTGTTATGTTTGCTATTGTTGTGTGTGAAGGTATGGTCAACTATTTTGAAGAAAACAAGAGACATTATGGTAGCCACTGTTGATATTCTGGTGTCTTGCTGTGAAGTGCTATGTTGCTTGCATTGTTCTGTTCTGATTTGCTTTGTTCTGTTTTGTTTTCTTTTTTTAATTCTCTTTAAAAAATGTTTTTTGAAAAATGAATATTAGTTCAAATGTGAAAAGTAAATGGTATCATAAATGTTTACAATCTATCAAGTAGCTAATTTTAAAATATTCCCAGTCATCAATTGTAACATTTACAGCAGCTTCTTTTGAAGCATTATGGAGATTTTTTTTTCCAGACTTACATAAAGCTCAATTCTATTATATAACTAAAGAATTAAACATTCTCAATCAAACAATTGATTTTTAAATTTAATATTTTCAAAAAGTTGGGAAGATTCCCACTATCTATTCCAAGGCTTACTGTAAAATTTCCGTAATCAAAACATCATTATTCAGGTAAAACAACATGCACATTCATCACTAGAATAGAACGGAGAATCCAGAAAGAGTCACACATATGGTCAATTGACTTTGCACAAAGGGGCAAAGGCAACTCAAAGTGAGAAGGAGAAATACCTATAAAAGAAATAGTTTCTTCAACAAATAAATGGCTTTTAAAAAAAGATGAACTGTTACATATTAAAGGAGTTATGAGACATAATAACAAAATGACTACATCACAGTATACCAACTCTAAAAAGGTTATCTGTTAAGAAAATTAGAAAATCTAATACATATTAGTTCTTAGGTGATTTAACATTATTTTGTTTGATCTGTTAATGGTATTATTGTTATAAGGTCTCTATCTATTAAGACCCAAAAATTTATTAGAGGAAATATAATATCTAGGACTTGCTTTGAAATGCTGCAGGAAAAAATGAGAAGATGACCAAAACAAAACTGTCTAATTGCTAACTGCTGAAGCAGATGATGGGTACATAGTTCTTAACCACTCAATGTACACTGGAAAGTTCCATGAAAAAAGTCTTTAAAAATCAGTATAAGTTATGTAGTTTAGTGACAGAGCATTTTTGCCTAGTGTCTCTGAGGTCCTGCATTTGATCTTCACTACTGAATAAAATAAGTATAACCACAAACTCTTTAGATTTTTAATTATGGTACATAAACAAAATAAAAGAGAATACAATTATTAAAAACCTACACTATTTTATTAAATTGGAACATGTTCATAATATGGTAAGGCAAAAAATAATTAGACTTCCAGTTTCTAACCTAACATGCACAACACGTTAGTCATCACTTCCATTTTCAAACCAAGAAAAAACTGAACAAGCTACAAATCAACAACTTTGCTTAGTTCCACAAGAGAACTGAAGTCACAAGGCAAACAACCACCTGGAAAACCAGAGAAATGCAAATTCGGAAAATCATGGATTAGTGAGAAAGACACCCAGATAGCCTAAACCAGTAAGAGTATTTAACTAGTAACTGACCAATTGCTAGAGGCTAGATGGGATTAGTTTATCTGAGGGAGGCCCTGACACTTCTATCAGTTTTATTTCCAAAGGCTTCACCAGGTTCTCACAATGAAGATCAGAGAGTAATCCTCTCTTACTTTGGACAAGATGACAGGAAAATAAACCATTTTGGAATTTGCCCAGAGCAGTCTGCTCCATTTAACAAAGTCTTGTCCTAAAGAGAAACTACCAGAGCCTCAGCTAAGCTAAGAGAACAATTAGACAACTGAAACCCTAATTAACAAAAGAAAGGGGAAAAGGGTAAGAATCTCTCTGATGATCCTGACACAGGACTGTGACCCATTTTTTTAAAATGGTAAGTCAGTCATAAAATTATAGAATATTTTGCCTCCTCAATACCTCAGGATCACATCAACAGGGCTCCCTCATATATCAGGAGATTACAGCTGAAAGAATTTTAAGACACTATTTCTACTTAAGGAGCCTCTCGCGTAACCCAAAATAACAAAACACACAAAAACAAAAACAAATACAAAATGACACTAAAGCCTATTATATGTACAACTAGAGCAAATAATAAACACAGCTTAACTCCTGAGATGAACAACTTGTCACTAAAGCCATATTTACCTCAATTCTTATTATCTAATACATCATGTTCAGCTTTCAAAAGAAAAAATTCAAGCCACATTAAAAGGCAAGAAAAGGTACAAGTTGAAAAGGCAAAGCAAACCAGATTCTGATATGCATCAACTCGATTTGAAACTGGCAAAGATACAGGAATTAACAGGCTGGAAATTTTACATAACTATAACTAACATGCTAAGGGCTCTTGTGGAAAAACTGGCCAACACACAAGAACAGACAGGTATTATAAGCAAATAAATTGAAACTCAAACAAGCAAAAGAAAATTGTTAGAAACCAAAACCACTATAACACAAAGAATCGTTGAGCTTGACGATACCAATATATAATCAGAAACTTCCCAAACAGAAAGAAAACAGAATATTTAAGAACTGTAATTATAGAAGTTGTAATATGTGTGCAATGGAAAAGACAAGAAATCAAATTTTTAAAGTAATGATGGCTGAGAATTTTCCAAAATTAATGAGACACCAAACCACAGATCTAGGAAGTTGCAAAAACATCAAGCACTATAAACATCATAAATCTCTACCTATGCATTTTATATTCAAATGGCAGAAAATCAAATATTAGGAAAAAACTTTGGGAAAAGCCAGAAGGGAAAAACACCTAACCTAAAGAACAACGAGCATGAGGATCAAGTCAGACTGCTTCGGAAACCATGCAACCAAGTTGAACATAAAGTAAAATATTTAAAATAAAATTATTCTGCAAAAGTAAATTTATGTGCTACATTTTAATATCCTTGACCCCAAGCAAGTACACAAATCTTTTTAAAAGGAGTATCATTTACTTACACAAAATGAGAAATTCTGAGAGATTATTAATGCCCATCAAGTGGTTTTCGTGGATGTGAAACAAATGGTGAGAATTTGAATTGGTCACTCCTTCATGTAATACTGATGTTAAGTCTACTTGATTTATCAAGTCATGTTCATCTCCTGATTTTATATACTTGCGCCTATCGATAAACACTGATACTATAAAAAGTAAAGCAGATTAAAAGAACAGAAAGTCAGCCAGATGTGGTGGCTGTAATCCTGTAATCCCAGCACTCAGGAGGATCACTGCAAATTCAAAACCAGACTGGGCTACAAAGTGAGCCCAAGGCCAGCCTGAACTACATGGTGAGACCCCGTCTCAAAAAGGAAAAAAAAAAAAACACAGAAAGTCATGCACAGACTGGTAAAAGATATTTGCAAAATACAGTTATCTGACAAAGGAGCTGCTCCAAAGTATAAAAACAAAAAAATCTTAAAACTCAAGACACTCCAATTTAAAAATGAGCAGATTCAAAGATGATAAATAAATGAAAAACAAGCATTAGGAAAAGGTCCCCAAAACTATGTTACTTGGAGTCACAAGTTAAAATAAGATACCACTACACATCTATTAGAAAGATTAAAACTGAAAGGACTGACAACAAATCCTGGCACAGATGTAGAACAACAAGAACTCCAACTTTTCTGTAAAGCAAAGACTGCTCTAAAAAATAAACATGATTTTTCAATAATGATTATGAAACAGTGAAGAATGCTACCACCTCACCCTATGTAAAGAATGATACACACTGTATCCATCTGTGCAAGGAAGAGGGTGACTACCAGGCTGATACAGGAAGGTGATACTTTCAATGCAGTCTAGGCAATGTGGCAAATCAACAAGACCCCTCTCAAATTAAAAAAAAGGGCTGGGATGAAGATGCATGTGGCTCATTGCAAAAACCACTGTATTGGGGGTAGAGGATTTCCTGCATGGCACAATTACAGAATTACAGGAAATCTTTCACCTTTGTTTGTGATTTTTAATTTTTCCAACAAGAAACACAAATTACACAAAGTGCTATTGAAATTACAAAGAAAAAATGTTTTAGGTTTTAGAAAAGGCATTCTATGTTTGTGACTGCACTGAAAAACCTAACTTACCGTCTGGCAGAACAGTCTGAGTCAACCGGGATCCAGCAACAGGGGCAATAGTGTTGCAATGGATGTTGTTTTTCTTGCCTTCGATTGCAATACTGTTTGAGAGCCCCAAAAGACCCAGTTTTGCAGCACTATAATTTGCCTGGCCAAAGTTGCCATATATTCCTGCAGATGATGTAGTCATAATGATCCTAAAAGGAAAATATATTCGTCAACATCATCTTTTGTGTATCTTAATAATGTTGCAACTGTAACTCTGTTTTGGTACTATTACACCCATCAAGATTAACTCTGTGTACTATCATTAGGTTCTCAAAGTCATAATTCATATACCTAAAACAATATTTATATAAAAGTAATCTCCAAAAATTCAACTATGAGGTCTGTTTGAAATGAATCCTTGGTCACAGCCAGAAGATTCAAGTATAATAGTATATCTTTCAACAATAGTTTATAAGCATAAAGTAACAATACATGTTATAATTTTAGCAAGAAATATTAAATCAAGTGGTTTGAGTTCCTCTGTCCTCACCACATTAACCCCTCTTACTTTACGGTTAATATTAAAATCCTCATTTAAAAAATGCCATTTTATAATCTGACCAAACCTCATTCTACTTAAACCAAATAAAATAAGTCATATTTTCAGAAAATGCTAAAATCAAAAATAAAATAGAGTGGCCCTGAAGCAAGGCCAGCAGATTGCTTATAGCTGCTGGTTTCAAACAGGAGCCTAAAGAGAATTCTTTCTGTGGTCTGTTGGCCATTTCAGAACTTTGGAAATGGAATGGTCAATTCATCAGAAAGAAATAGCAGGTGAGTATAGTGGACTTTCGGGGGCCTGCAGGGGAGAGACCCTGGCACCTCAGGACCTGCACGGTACAGTTGACTCAGGGTGCCAGTTGACTCAGGGTGCCGGGAGAACAAGGAGTTCCTCCCCTCTCTGGGGGACGGCTGAGAGTGTGGCAGACTTTCTGCGGCCTGAAGGAGAGAGATCCTGGCGAGTCGGGACCTGCACTGTGTGGTTGACTCGGGGTGCCAGGAGAACAAGGAGCTCCTCCCCTCTCTGGGGGACGGCTGAGAGTGTGGCAGACTTTCGGCGGCCCAAAGGAGAGAGATCCTAGCGAGTCGGGACCTGCACTGTGTTGTTGACTCAGGGTGCCAGGAGA
>PVJX010016466.1:0-40248 GCA_004027295.1 Dolichotis patagonum | reverse complement strand
TGGTTTCCTGTTGCATGAAGTACTGTTTTCCATCCTTTGACTTTCAGTCTATGGGTTTCCTTTTGGCTAAGATGGGTTTCTTGTAGACAGCATGTGGTTGGACATTGTTGCTTGATCCATTCTGCCAGTCTGTTTCTTTTGATTGGCGAGTTGAGGCCATTTACATTAATGGTTATAACTGTTATATGTTGGTTTATTGTTGACATGTTATCTTTCTGCTGTTGTATCTTTAGCTTTCCATTCTGTTTAATTGTCTACCTTACTTGGTGGGTTTATCCTATGTGTATCTAGAATATCTTTCAGTATTCCTTGTAGGGTTGGTTTTGTGGTCATAAAATTTTTCAGCTGTTCTTTGTCATGGAAGTATCTTATTTCTCCATCCATTTTGAAGGACAGTTTTGCAGGGTACATCAGTCTGGGTTGGAAGTGGTTTTCCTTTAGGATCTGAAATACTTCACTCCATGCTCTTCTTGACTTCATTGTTTGTGTTGAGAAGTCTGCCGTGATTCTGATAGGTTTTCCTTTATAGGTGAGCTCTCTTTTCTCTATAACAGTTTTTAGTATTCTATTCTTATGTTGGATTTCTGCGATGGTGATTATTATGTGTCTGGGTGTAGTTTTATTTTGGTTATGGCTCTTTGGAGTTCTATATGCTTCACTTGTCCAGATGTCTGTTTCCCTTCTCATGTTTGGGAAGTTTTCAGCTATTACTTCTGTAAATATCCTCTTGATATCATTTGGGCTGTCCCCTTCTTTTTCATTTATCCCTAGTAATCTTATGTTATTTTTCTTTGCATCATCTTGCAGGTGTTGAATTGTTATTTCCTGATTCTTTGTTATTTTTAAGAGATCTTTCCTTTCTTGTTGACTAGCTGCGATCTTATCTTCGAGGTCTGAAATTCTATTTTCAGTTTCATTGCAGCGGTTTTTACAGCTTTCAATAGAATTTTTGATTTCTTGTATATCTCTTTGAATCTGCTTTATGTATTCTGCTTGTTTCTTGTATTGTTCATTCAGGGATTCTATCTGTTTGCTTTGTTCCTCTAATTTTTTAGCTGTGTCTTCATTAGATGTGTTCACTATTTCTTTCACTACTTTTATCATTTCTTCTTTTACCTGGGCAATTATTTCTAATTTGAATTTCTCCATGGTTTCCCCTAGTTGCTTCTTTATTTCAGTTGATATCATTTCAGTCATTTCAGGTGTATGGCTTCTATTTTCTTCTATGTACATGGCTCCCAGGCTTTCTTGGGATGGGCTGGTGATTTGAGCCTGCCTTTTGGTCTTTCCTTTTGTCATTTTTCTTTATTTCCTTTGTTTGAGTGTTCCAAAGCTTCCTCTGGGTGTGTTGCAAATCTCATGCACCCTCAGCTACTGGAGCAATCTCGGCCTTGGCCCCCTAAATTTAGAGGTGAAAGCAGGGTGTGGCTAACTGGGGCCAGAGAAACCCCCAGGACACAATCCCCTGTCCTAGGGGTGTGCATATGAACTCAGCAGCTGGCAGTGCTGGTCTCAAACTGTCTCCAGGCCAGCCCAATTGAGCCCAGAGTCCTCGAGCAAGGTTCCTGCCTCCTGGACTGAAACAAGGCCATGGAGTGTGGATGACTGAGGCCCCACAATCTGCTGGACCCAGTCCAGCATCCCAGTAGCTCCCCAGGCACTCAAAAGCCAGAATGTAGGTCTCCAACTTTCCCCAGGTCACCAGAACTCACCTCAGGCAATCTCCACCTCTTTGCAGATTCTTAGCTTTCTTAATTGAGATGCAGAAGTTGGGCATGGAGAACTGGGGCCAGCAGAGCCCCCAGGGTACAATCCCCTGTCCTAGGGGTGTGGATATGAATTCTGCAGCCGGCAGTGCTGGCCACAAGCCACTCCCAGGCCAGCCCAATTGAGCCCAGAGTCCTCAAGCAACGTTCCTGCCTCCTGGACTGAAACAAGACCGTGGAGTGTGGCTGACTGAGGTCCCACAATCCGCTGGACCCAATCCAGCATCCCAGTAGCTCCCCAGGAACTCAAAAGCCGGAATGTAGATCTCCAACTCTCCCCAGATCACCAGAACTCACCCTAGGCAACCTCCACCTCTCTGTAGACTCCCGGCTCTCCTCCTGCCCTGTTTCTTCCAACAGAAATTCAAGTAATTTAGAAACAAGGGCCTGAGGACCTGAGTGAAACAAAGGGAATCATCAATAAAGATCAACCCAGATGTCTGTGGGGACACAGGGTAGAGCTATCTTTTTACTTAGAACTTTTTCTCTTACATACTAAATTGAGGTTTCTATCTCTACTACCTTAAACAAAGTAATTATATTCACATCAGGATACATCAAAAAGAAATCCTCGGGGTACAAAGTAAGTCTGAGTTTACTGTGTCTAAAGTGCCTAAGATTTCACCCTGATCTCATAGGAGTTTCCAAGAGAACCCTTAGAAGGCTTCCACCCCTCTCCCTAAGGGGTCAGTGGGCCATGGTGTGGAGAATACTAAGCTAAGTGAGCCCACAGAGGGCTCTACTCTTCTAAGAAGGCACCATTGCCACCCCAGAGATGTCTGTCTAGCACTTTGAATCTCCTAAGGAATAGCTTGTAAGCTCAACTGGTCTGCCTCCTTCTGCATGGGACGCCATCAGAATGACCTCAGCCCTACTTCTCTCTCTCCTTAGGCCCCAGGATGCACCATGGTAAACACCCAACAGATACCAGCACCCTTTCCATTAGGCTGTATTTATTACTGCAAAAACTAAGAAATGGAAGGAGATGGGTAGAGAATGGCAGTGTAAATTGCACTATTATCCTTCAGTTAGATTTTTTTGCAAAAAGTAAGAAAAGTGGTGTGGAATTCCTTGTGTTTAGATCCTTATGGCTCTTTATCTCTGGAAAGGCCCCAAAACAATGGTAGTTAAAGAGGCTTCCAAGGAAGAGGAAGTTGATATCACTGATGATCCTGTCATCAGACACCCATCTGCCTTTCAGAAGGATGTGGGTCTCTCCTACCTGCTTCCACCCTAAAGAGGCTAGCACCCTAAAGGGACCCAGTATTTTCAAATCTGGCCTAATTGCTGGACATGGCCTTTTGTGTGTTTATTATGGTTTGAATGTGAAATGTCCCATCTTACGTCACTTTCCTCATCACTAGGACAACATATCTAACACTCAAAATTTAAAGGAAGAGAAGCTTTTTTTGCCTCACAGATCAGAAGTTTCAGTCTGTGTTTGGCAGGTTCAAAGACAAAAGTGTCACTCCAGAAAGTTCTGGGAAATAGGAATCAGCTCACATCATGGTGGCCACGAAGCAGAGGGAGAAGGGAGGGAATTCACTCCTCCAAGTCACGCCCCCAGCAACCTGCTTCTTCCAACCAGGCCACACCTCCTCACTGCACATATGGATACATAACACACCCCTGTGATCCGATCACTGTCCCAAAGCCCCGCCTCTAACTGAATGAGTCTTGAGGGATGTTTTAGATCTAAACTATAACCCACAGTTTAATTGCAGTCTTTCATCCCAAAGTAATTGGCGAGCATCTCTCAAACACTGCACAGCCCTGAAGTGTTGGTCTTCGCTCTGCCTGTCAGTCTGGCACTCTGAGAAGTTTTAGGCTCCTTCCCTCTGAAGCACCTCTCTATGGCCTGAAAAACAGGCCATCTCTTTGCTTGCACAGTAATAGATTGGCATATTTCTTCATTCATAGCTGCAAATCAAAATGTCTAGTTTCTCTATTTCCTTTTTCTTGAGTTTTCAACTAGAAAGAAGTAACTACAGCCACACAAACACCTTGGTAGCAAGTATGACAGACTCTTGGGGTTGTCTCGTGAATTTCACCCATCATTTTTACACCTTAAGAAGTCCTTCGGTTGCCAGAGCCTGATGGTGCACTAAGTCTCCTCAGGGACTAATTTGCACACTTGCCTTAATGTAATCTGCTAACTGAGGCAGATATTACATTTTACCCTGGGTTGTTTTTTCAGTCGTTTAAACAGAAAACTCAGCAATATTTCCCACTGAAGATATTTAGTTGTCTTTCTTCTGTGAGTTTTGGGTAGCAGACTTCGTTTACTAGGTAGATAAATATGATTCTGCTTCTGCCACTTATTTCCTGATTTATAACCTCTTTTCCAGTAATAAAAAAAAAGAATGGTCATGCAGAGATACCTCCTTCCTCACAGAAGTGCTGCATGGATTAAATATGATCATGAGCATCAAAGCACTTTACCAACTGCAAATCTAGGAGGTTATTTTTCCCTTGGTGAAAGCAAATATAGGTTGAACATTTTCTCTGCAGGATTATAAAACTATGGAGTTTTCATTAAAGCTAAATTTACCAATATTTATTGAACCTCTTTTGTTTCCATGACTTGCTAAGCTCTAGCATACACATCATCTCATTTTATCTTCTACAATAACCAGTATTGAAACCAATTTCACAGATGAAAAACTAAGATCCAACAAGATTAAGTAACCTGCCCAATAACACACAGCCAGGGAGTATCGACTTCTATTCTTGACTGACTCAGCGTCTCCTCTCCACAAAGACCTCAAAGGGCCAGGCTGCATCCACCTCACCATGCTGCCATCATAAGGGGTGGTACTTGTCCAAAATAGGTGGCAGCATATTCTAGGCAGGAGCAAGGGAGAAGGAAAGAGGAGACTAAAGCTTAAGGAAAGCTCATGGGTCAGTCTGTTCAACACTCACCAGCATTGCCCTGGCCAGAATACAGTCACAGGAGGATGGGTGGGAGTGCTGGCACATTATCACAGAAGCACTTCTGAAGGGGGCAAATTAAAACTTTAAATAAAAGCCTGCCTAGGATGCCCACCAAGATCAAGCGAGTATGTCCAGCAGGCCCGATGACAGAACACTTTTTCCTTTGTGTAAACCCATCTTTGCTGCCGTGTGTAAGTGATGGCCTTAGAATGTAACTTAAAATGTAACAGGACATTCCTTCCTTTGTATAACTCATGCTTTGCATAACTGATAGCCTTATGATGTAACCTCAAATATTTAAACTCCTTCAGCAACCCATGGCATCACCCAACCTGCCAACCATATGCGTCAAATCTGCCTATTACCTCCTCACTCACTTTCCCTTTAAAAACCCAAAATCCTGCCAAGCGGGGCTCTGAATTTTCAGGAGAGATCCTAGCTAGAGGCCACCAGTACAATAAACTGCCTCCTAAACCTCCTCAATGCTGTTTCTTCCCTTGTTTGATCTACTTTCCATGACACTTCAACATGGCAACTGCAGAGAACTCAGTACAGGGACCAATGCCCAAAGCACCAGTGCATTTAAGGGAAATAAGCAAAAGACAGTCACGTGTAAAAGTGGTCAGCCAGCCTGACGATCCGTTCAGCTGTGGGCATGAGTGGCCTGGTGTGAGGGATCACCAGCCTGGAAAGAGCTGGAGTTTTGCAGAAAGGAGGAACTGTGGCATTTGGTAAGGAAAAGCTGTCTTAGGGCTCATCTTCTCCGGCTTCTGGCACAGACTAAAAACAAATCTAAAAACATAAAAGCCTGTTGCCTCTAGCCAAAAAAAAAAAATGAGAAAGGGGCAGCCTAGCAAGACAGGAGGGTTTTAGGCAGTAACACATCCACTCCAGCTAAACACATCAAGAAAGAAACTGGCCCCACCCTGTCTATACCGGCAGAGGCTATGTGAGAAGCCTACATATCTGCCCTTGGCAGGCTGAAAAAGGGCACCACCAAGCCCCGGCCTCCCAAACAGGGTGGGTCAGAGAAAGCTGAAAAGGGATTTTGATCCTCGCTGAGAGGGGTAGAACTCTTCTGGGCTCTTTGCAGTGCTGGCGGAGGACACTAGGGGACTGGGGTAGCGGTTAGGAACTGTGTCTCTTAAAAACTCATACATTGGGGTCCAAACACGGTCTACCTCAGAACCTGATTTAGAGACAAGATCTCTAAAGAGATTAAGGTAAAGCAAAGGACACTAGGTTGAGCCTCAGTCTACTACATCTAGTGTTCTCATATGAAGAAGACATTAAGACTCATTTAGGCACATGGGAGATGATTAAGTGATGACACAACAAAGAATATCATCTTTATCAAAAGAATATAGAAAAGTCACTAAACAACAGTATTCCATAATCAGTAGCAAAATCAAATCCTGCAGATGAGACTGAAACAAGTATCCGTAGTTACCACATTACATTATTCATAATATCCAGTTTTCAACAGTGACCATAAAGGACACGTGAAGAAACAAGAACAAAGCAAAAATTTTGATAATGAACACTACTATATAACTTCATATAGCCAGTATATGGGAGGTGATCGCTGCATGGAAACCATGTAATTTTCATTGTTTTGTTGGGTTGGGTTTTATCCTCTTTTGTTTTGATTATGTTAAATCTGATAACACGAGCAGCTATTTGAACGACAGAAAAACAAATTGTGGTAGCCATATTGGATTTACTTTTGGCTTGTTTTAAAGTCCTTTATTGCATTCATTGTTTTGTTTTTATTGTTTCTATTCTGTTCTGTTTGATTTTTACTATGTCTGAAGGTATATGCAACTATTCTGAAGATAACAAAAGGCATTTTGGTAGCTATTGCTGGTTTCATAAGGTGTTGAAGTCCTATATCACTTATAGTAGTTTATTTTGATTGGTTTTATTCTGTTTTATTTTCCTTGGTCTTATCTTTAAAATAAAAAATAATACAGCCAGTATGAAGATAGTATGGAATTCATTTTAAAAATTAAACTTAAAACTACCATATATAGTTCAGCAATCTTGGCACTGCTATATATACAAAGAAAAATGAAATCATTCCATCAAAGCAATACTTACCTGCTTGTCTTACTTACATTTCTCTGGTTGCTAAGACAAAATACCCAACACACAAAATTAAGGAAGGAAATGTTTATTTAGCTCATAGTTTATGGAGGTTTCAGTCCATAATCAGTTGGCTCCAAGACAGGGTGACATGGCACCAGGGCAACACCTCAAGGCAGCGGCCGGCAAAAGCAGCCAGAGCAAAAGAAGGACAGGGCAAGCCTCTTTTCTTCCCTTATATGGTACACAGGCCACCCCCTCTCCAGAGCAGGTGTAGCACTCACAAAATCTCCTTGTTTTCCTCTTGCACAGGATGAGGACGTTTACAAAGTTAAGGCCTGGCTCCCCGCCGAGTTAACCTGGGAAACTCAAGTTGACACAATGTATCAACCATAACAGTACCCACCAAAGGCTCAGCAGCTGTGCTTCCTGACACCAGCTTCCCATTCTAATGAACACCCCAGCAGCCAGTAAGCGAGAGTTCATAGCAAGTTGAACCCTAATCAGGTGTGGTGGTACACACCTGTAATCCCAGCACTCCTGTTACGATTTATACATTGTGTCAACTTGAGAAGTCTAAAAGCTTAACTAAGTGACTTAACAGCTCTATATCCTGGGGTATAGAGGACAAGCCATTGCTGTTCTAAGATATTGTTCATTGTGTCAATTTGAGAAAGTCAAAAGTTTAAGTAATTCAGCAAGGGGCCAGGGTCCCTAGTTTGTGACATCCTCAGCCTTGCAAGAGGAGGACATGTAGACGGTATGAGAGCTACACCCACCCCAGGGGAGTAGCCTGCATACAAGAGCCGACTGAGAAGGGATTGATTGCTGGTTCAGAGGAGCTCCAGTCTTCTCCTTCAACTTGGACATCATCTCCTGGCTTCTGGCACAGACTGTTTGGCTTCTGCCTGGGACTCTTCAGCCTTCTATCATAGATTCTTCGGTGTTCCATCATAGACCATCAGCCTGCTGACGTGGACTTGCATGGGTCACAGAAGTACGCTCCAGCACTTGGCCTGGACCCTTCAGCCTCCAGCACGCAGATAACCACTGCACACTCCCTCATCCGACTTTGTGACTGACCATTGTAAGCCAATCTTGTAATTTCTTATATGTTTATATATCTTGTGTTATATCTGTTTCTCTAGTAAACCCTAACTGATATGACTTGGGAGGCCAGGGCAGGAGGATCACTACAATTTCAAGGCCAGCCTGGGCTGCAAAACGAGTTCAAGGCCAGCCTGAGTTGTACAGCGAGACCCTGTCTAAAAAATAAACAGTTGAGCATTTGAAGTTCACCTTCAGCTTCTTCCCACGCTCCAGCCCTCTCACAGGGTGAACTACAATGAGTTGTTAGATGAAAACACTAAATAAATTAAACGTTCCTTGTGATATAACAAAACCACTAAAATTGCAGTATTGGTCCAGTAAAACATGTAAGATATGTGAAGAGAACACAGTATTTATCCTAGGGAATAAAACAGTAGGCAGTGCCTTGTTCATTGAAATTTTAACTTCCAGAATCTGCAACATCGCCTTCTCTTTATCATGGGGCTAAATTGCCACTTTTCACACTTTCCTCTCAGAACATTTTTACATGTACTCTCCCACTGATTGGAAGAAATAACCAGGGAGATGGCTGTGATATTTCATATTACTCTCCCTGTAGCTGATATTAAGGGTCATAGCTGAGACCAACCACACAGCTGGCTAGGAAGACAAAGCCCGCAGACTGGAGTAGATACCTTGGCTTCTTTCTCATCACACTCCTCAGGATCCATAGGAAAGCAGGGGATCTTTACCAAAGAAGATGTGAGAGGATTTTCAAAGAACTAGAAAACAATCTACTGCAGCTTTAAATTTTTCATAACGTTTTAATGCCAGCTCCCCAACATGAGAGAACAACTGAATACTACAGGGAAAGACACAGGGGACTCCACACTGACTCCTTTCCAATAACGTTTCCCTGGATTCTGAATGGAGAAACCACCCAAATAATTCGTCGAAGGTACTGAAATTATCTATCAAGTATTCACTGAGCCCACACTGTTCTAAAGGGAACAGAGATTGCTGCTGGGTAAGGTTAATGACACTGGAAAATTGCATTCCCGTGTACTGTATTCATAACATTTTTCTATAATCATTTGTCTCAAATAGAAACCATCTTGTTCCCAGACATGCTTCCTGTAAGGATAGAAAAATGAAAAACTGAGTCCTCCCTCCAAAAATTCCATATCCACATGAACAAAGCACATTGTTTTTGAAAACAAAAATAAGAGATAACCAGAGCTAACAATAGAGGTCTTAGCATACACCACATACCATTCTGTGTATTTAACATCTATTAATTCATTCAACATCTACCATAGCTCAGTGACTAAGATATTATTTTTATCTCCACTTTATAAATGAGGAGACAGAGAAGGAAGGACCAAGGAGCTGCTCAGGTCATGGACAGAGGTGAAATATTCAACCCTAGCAGGCCTCCGTAGTCTGTATACTTAACTTCGCATTTGACACATGCCACTCTTAATTTAAAAAAAAAAAAAAAAAGTCAATCCAACAATGGTGACCTTCCTAAGAAAATGCATAGGTTTAATGTAATACCAGGTCATGCTGGTAGGTACAGTATAGTCGTTAACAAATCACAGTGAAATTCACCTAGAAGGTACACAATGCAAGTTTAAAATAATGATCATTGTACTCCTGTCATGCCACATTTTCCAACACATTTATCTGCCAGTCATTATCAAATTCCCATGCTAACTGGCTTAAAAATGGACATCTAACTGGTGATGTAGAACATAAATTCTACACATGATGTGATGGACTGTTTGTCTCTCCCCTAAAAGTTGTATGTTGCAAGTTCACCCACTGAGAGGCAATTAGGTCAAAGGGCAGGGCCCCCATAATGAGATTAGTGCCCTTATAAAGCTGAGTCTCCTCCCACCACACAAGGACATGGTGAGAAGTCAGCAGTATGTGATGTGTCTCCAGCCATGCTGGAACCCAGCTTCAGATCTGCAGCCTCCAGGACTCTAAGAAATGCATTTCACAGAGTTAATAAGCTACCCAGTCTATAGTATTTGTGACAGTGGCTTGAGCTGTATAAGACAAATGGAATGCATTTTTCCTACATTCTTGGATTCCAAAATCCAGAAGTAACTTGATAATGCAGTGCTGAGTGCTAGAGTTTTTCCGCCAAGCCTCTCCAGCCCCCAGAGTTGCCTGCCTCTGACCATGCATTTTGGGGTGTCCCATTGCTCAAGAGCCTGCAGAGCAGTCTAAGCTCAAAGTTAAATCTTCATCCTCTTCAAGCAATGTGGAGAGGCTGCCAGAGTCTCTGGGAAACAAACAGCTCCATGTAGATTAGTACCTCAGTCCTTAAGAGGTCTGGCCCTCCCAGATTCTCCAGATCCCAGTGGGCTCCCCAGGATTTCTCCTCCACTGGACCAAAGACCTTAAAGGCTGCTCCCCTAAGACTTTACCTCTGGCTTCTCTCTCTATTTTGGCAAAGTTTTCTTAATCCAGGCTGCATATCTCAGAAGCTGTCAAGAAACTCCAAAAAAGAAGAAAGAGCCATCAAGGATCAATTTGCTCTTTCCAGCTGAAGGGCGAATTCCTAAGAGAAAAATCTTCACTGTCTGCCTTTCCGACCCAGGAGACCCCAACAGGAGAGCATGAAGCCTAGAAAGTTGACGAGGGCACTAGAACTCCAGATGGCTGCAGGGCCACAATCAGCCGAGCTGCAGAGAAGCAAACAGCCTTTGCTCTCCCGGCAATCGCACTCTCTCACACATACTAGAGAGCTCAGTTCTGCACCCTGATGGCACGGCCTGTGGAAGGGTGTGGTAGGAAGGAGCTGAGAGCTTCAGGAAGACAGTTACTTCCAACCTGTCTCTCCTGAGGAAGGACAGGGTCCTGCCTCTGTCCATAGCTGTGGGTTCACACCAAGGCTATTAGGCCGCTCCCCTACCCAGGGCCAGCAGGGCTTCAGTGACACTCTGGTGATAGAATCCCTGTCTTCACAGCTGAGTGAGTGACCTCAGTCATCACTGCCCACCCAGGAATCATTTCTATAACAGAAATGACCCCTCCAATGATAACTCCCCTCATTCTTCCTTCATATTGGATCTCTCAGAAACACAACACCCTGGTTTTCTTCCTTTTCCACCCATGCTGCTCACTCTCTGTGAGGGTAAGCTTCATTGTGTCAACTTCACCAGCTTGGAAACCACCTAGGGGATCAGTGGGGTGCTCTTCTGAGTGCACTGGGTAAGACATGGAGGTGTGACTTTTGTTCCTGGTCCCTTCTTTTGTGGTACTAGCCACCTCCTGCTTCCTGGCTGCAGTGAATGAAGCACCTTTGTTCCACCGAGCCCTTCCAATCATGTGCTTGCCTTGGAGGCAGTAGACCGTGGACTGAATCCCCTCAAAACCCTGGACCAAATTAAACCCCTCCTCCTTTTAATTGTGGGAGTCGGATACTGGGTCCCAGAGACAGAAAGGCTAACTACTGTGCTCACCCTGCACCCCATCCCCACTACCACCACAACCACCAGAACAACAGTCTTGGCTTCCACTAAAGCCCTAGGCTATTTCAGCATGTTCTTCCCAAGTTTACGCACACACACCTTCCCACAAAGGTCCTTTTGCCCTTTAAGGATCTTAAACTCTGTCTCTTTCAGGGAACAATAGCCACTGGTCAGAAATACTAGACACAAGATTTCAGAGTTTTATGGAAAGAGAACTCACTCTTTCCACTGTTCCGTTCTTCTGCCCCTCAGGATATATCCTTTTGCCAAGACACCAGCACTGTCCTTCACTTTTGACTCCTATGGTTAGGGGTCTCTTTTCTACCTGTCAGTTCCAAAGATCAAAGGGAACTCTAGCACCAAAGACCAAACCATGCGCTGTAGATCCTTGGGGATGCTCCTTCAGGAACCAGGCTCCCGGAAGTGACTCCAAATGTCTTTCCTTACTGCCTCACCTTCCAGGAAAGACTGGCTTCCTCTCAGAGTTCTGATTCACTTCCAAGCAAGAAAGTTTTAGGGCCTTGCATCCTTGATCAGTTCCTAGCTCTAGGTTCAGTGGGGAGGGTCAAAGGCTGGGCAGCTCTACAAAATGAAATGACTTAGAGGGAGGTGATTTTATGAATGAGACCTGACCCCCTTCTTGGGGTATCTGCTCCCCAAGGTCATAGTTTGTTCTTTCAAGTACAAACCTCAAGCAGTGAGCCATTCTTTGTCCTCCCCTCTGGCTCTGACAGGAGACCTCTTGTGGTGCCCACTGGACTACTTGCTGCCTCACGCTTGGACTCTACACCAGAATCACCAGTATCTCCTCTATGGAACCCCAGCAGCTGCAACTCTCTTTTTAACTCTTGTAATTCCATGTGCAGCATCTAAGACAATGTGTGGCAAGATATGAACACAAAAGGGCTTGGATGGCTCCATTCCTATGGAACTTTCAGTGGTTATAGCTCCCTTGGCTTCTCTCTTGGGTCCCCTCTTCTCCCTCTTTGCAATTTTCCTCAGACAATCCATGTTCCTGGCTTCTTCAAACTTCTGGAGTTTCCACTGCACCTTTAGCTTCATAGTCACAGCTTCACATACACTGCCATCTCAGGGGAACACTGCCTGGCTTCCCAGGTCTTCTGAAATCTAGTTGGAAGTCTTCTTGACCCCACAACTCTTCCATACTGCATACACCCAAAATCAGCACCATGAGGATGATGTCAAGATCTACTGCCAGCTGGAGCAATTTCCAGACTTCCTCCTCTCTTGATGATAGAGATCAAGTGCTTGTATTGTTGAGCACTTTGAATCCAATTCCAAGGGCCAAGTTCTCTAGGCTGATGGTGAGCTGGGGCCCTCTTCTCAAAGAAAAGTCTTTCACTTTTGCAATTTTGGGACTGCAAAGGGTGAAGTCCTATAGCTTCTTGTGATGCCCTCAGACCATCTTTTCTATTCTTCCGTTCCTTCTCACCAATCAAGATCTCATAGGCTCTATCTTTGCAGTCCACAGTTTTACTGATGCTTCCTTTCTGGCCAAACTTACAATGTTTTAAATCTTTCTTCTGGGCTCCTTGCTCTTGTTTCCCAACATAAATATGCCTAAAAACCCCCAATAGTAGCCATGCCACATCCTCAACATTTGACTGCCTTGAAATTTCTTCTGCCCTAGTCTCAGGCAAAGTCTCTGGTCATGATCAAAATGCAGGCAAATTTTTTGACAAACAGTAACACACATCTAGAGTCTAGGCCTTCTTCCCATAAGAAACCTTCTGAGCCTGATCTTTACCAGCTTTCTGTTCTTATGAGTTCTGACCAGAATCTCCTGCACAGAACAGCCTAAGGCATTCCAGATCTACTTTTTCAGCCAGCATTTCCAAATCATTTTGAACTCTTCCCACAAGCCAATCCCAAAGGCATCTAACCACATGGTCAGGTTAGTCATGGCAATGACTCCACTTCTCTGGTACCAAATTCTATCTTAATTACCTTTCTTGCTGAGACAAAATACCCAACACCCGAAGTTAAAGGGAGAAAAGGTTTATTTTGCTCACAGTTTCTAGAGGTTTTAGTCCCTAATTGGCTTGCTTCAAGTCAGGGTGGCATGTGGCAGATGAGTGATCATTCATGGCAGTGGAAGACAACAAAAGCAACAAACAAAGAGAATGATTCTCTTTCTGTCCCTTATATTGTATGGATGCTACTTGCCCTAGGGCAAGTGTAGCACTCACACCCTTAATTCCAGCATTGGGCCATGAATCAATCACAAACTACACTCAAGTCACCTCTGAAAAACCAGCCTCCCCATGACTGCATGAGGCTTTTGGGAGACATCTAGACACAAACCATAACATCAAGAGTGTAGGTGGTTTCTAGAAATGGGAAAAGGTGAGGAAGTGACCCTAACTAAGAGCCTCCTAAAGGAATATAGTGCTTAATGTCCACCCAAGGAGATGTGTTTTGGACTTCTGACCTCCACAACTATAAAACAATTAGTATAATTTTAACCATTCACCTCATGGTCATTTGTAACAGCAACCACAGGAACCTAAGTCACCTTCCATCTCTAACATCCACACCACAATTTACTCTTCTCCTTTACACTCCAGCTCCTCAGTCTTTAAACCATGGTGCCCCAGCTACCTCACTGATATCAAGTCAAAATCTTCATCCTGGTACCACTATCTATCAGGTATTTATGGGCTCTGAAGAAAAGCAGGAGCATAATGTCCTAATCATTCAGCGATTCCTCCTGGTTTTAAACCACTGTCATTCAAACAGAACAAAGTGAGACAAACATTTCTTCAAAGCATTCATAAGTGCCAGTTACTGAGGGACTCCCTGGGGACACAAAGACAAAGGGACATCACCCTATCCCTCATGAAATTCACTGTCCATTTGAGAAAAAACACAGAGATAAATTCCTAGAATCACTGCTATTTCAGAAGTTGGATTAGCCTGGCCTCTCTGTGGAAACTCAAATGACAGGAAGGGAAATGTTGTTCAGCAGCCCCTTCCACTGCACCCTTATACCCTTGGAGTGATGGCATGAGATCACAGGTGGAACATACTTGAGTATGTGATTTTATTTTATTTTATTTTATTTTATTTTATTTTATTTTATTTTATTTTATTTTATTTTTGTACCAAGAATCTATCTCACAACCTTGTGCTTGCAAGATGGGCTCTGTGCCACTGAGCTATATCCCCAGCCCCTGGGCATGTGACTTGTTAATCTCATGAATAATTCTGAGTGACAGCCAGGACTCTGAGTCATTGAAGCATCTTCGGGTGTTCTACTTTGTGTTACATGGTCTCTGTACTTGTCTTTTGTTAGAGATGGATGGAAAATTCTAGTAATAGGAAGCAATAAAGAAAATTACTGCTTAAGAACAGAATCAGAAAACTCTATATGGAACTCCCTTAAAAAGTCAATTTACTACCAAAGAGTGGTGTGCTCAAATGGGACCAAACAGATCAAAGAAAAAGAGTTTTTACTAGTGAAGAAACTGCAGTATCCTGGAATACTTTCCAGCAGCAGGCTGATTAACATTAATGTAAAAATAGTACCTCGGTATGGTGGTACTATTACCTCCATAGTACTTCCAAAAATAGTACCTCTGTAGCTGCCATGCTACAGAGTTTAAACTAGGCAATGAAGTATTTAACTCACTGCATCTTGATGCAAGAAAGCTTAACACTACGCCTGACTGGCCAATCCCTCACCCATATAGAAAGATTATCCCTGAGCCATGTGTCACCTTTACCAGGATTACTTATAATTGCAGTGTTCTGGTATGCATGCAAAAACATGAGAGGCAAAGTAGCTCACTACCTTAAGGCAATTGCATGTGTACCTGGTTCTTCTCCAACCCTTAGGTGAGCAAAGCATGCCCTTTTCAGCCTTCATGATTGTGATCAAGTATTTGATTTTGTTCGTCAACTTAGTGTTTCTCCATCTCTCCCAATTCCAGGTCTATTCTTAAGTTATGGTGGCTAAACTACTGTATGTTGGCTTACAGTCAGCTGACCAAACACCAGACCAGCTAGGGAGGAAGTTAAGGCTTGACACAGTGGAAGGGAAGAGCTTGGCATCCCTGGAACTTGGCATACTTAGGTTGCACACTATCCAGAACCAAATCATGTCAGAAACATAATCCTTATCCATCTCTCACTGCTAGTCCACATCCACACTTGACCGTGCCGCTCAAGACTTACATAGCTTTTTATCAAGGGAAAGTGATCATGTTGTCTGCTGATATAGTCCCAGAAATGATTTTTGACAGTCATGTCACTAAGTATGCACAGCTGTGGAGAACCTCATCCATTCAAGGCAGAATAAATGACTGTTGCAGTGACACAGCAGCTAACCTGTGCCAAGAGCTAGCACTTTCCGCACTGGGAGCTGCTCTACACTATCACTCACATTTTGAGCTGCACCCCGAAGGTTCCATCCATTGTGGTCCTACAGAGGACTTCTTGTGTGCTTTGGCTCTTTGGAAGAGGAAGCAGCAGGGATACCTAGACGGCTTTGCATGTGCTCCTAAAGACAGTCTCAAACTGTGTCCCTCTATATGCCCAGGGTCCCAAGAGATATTGGAAGAGGTGGTGACAATGGCCGAGGCAGTCTTTTCACAATCCAACACTAATTTATTTTAGTGTTGCAAGCAATAACTGGTCTCACTGACTATGGAAAGGTTTTGTCTCAAGACCCAAGGCTTCGTGCTCTAGTTAACCAACTCCACAGCTAAGTAGAAACCCTCTGGGCCTCTTTCCAGATCCACAGAATGGAGGCATGGATCTATACTTGTGTTCCTGAAGGCAGCAGGGGATATGGAGTCAAGAGGTGGGTGTCTAGTTATCCCCATCACAACAGTAAAGGTGGGATTGGATGTGGGACTTTACTAACCAGTCATATACAACATCTCTTGTTGAATGTAACCTTTTTTAAAAAATTCAATAGAATTGCAAGTAGGATCTGGAAAAGAATATGCTGTACATAAAATTTATTAATAAAGGACATTTAACCAATTCCTCTGGGGTTGAATACAGACTGCTGAAATGGCCAAACTGCAATATATCAGGAAGCAATCTGGCATATCTTTTAGATGCAACGCTTAAGAAAATATTTGTTTCTACAGTAAGATGAGTGTTTTCTGAATCTAGCCAGGTGCAACCATGTATGTAGAATTATGAGTCAAGTTGACAAGTTCAGAACCACAATTGCAACCTGCACACAGTGAGTTCTGGAGACAGGCAGTCTTCACCCCAGTGCTTGCTGCCCCCTGAGTTTCTAAACCTAGATCATAAAATGACGAGCAAGGAAGAGCCTTCATAGCTTCAGAGCTTTCAAAATCACTGCCATGTAGCAGTTAGCAAGAGACACCAGCAACTATCATGTAAATAAAAACTTTATTACTGTCAGGCTTTCAAAGCGTCTATCACAGGTGATAACAAAAGGGTTGAAATGGCTCTTTTCGTTGTTCTGTGTGTCTCCCCTATGACCTCCTCTCCTGTTCTCGGTCCATTGCCAGCCAAGTTGTCTACCACTTGTCCCAGGAAGGTGAGAGCCATGGTTCCCCCAGTACTATTCCCACTGACCCAGAACATCTTGGCATCTAACCTCAGGGATTTGCTTTCCCTGAAGTGCCCTCTTCCCTTCACTGCCCCCTCAGCACAGGGCTCTGAGTCTGCCTGAGATATCACAAAGCCACAGGCAATGAGTAATTAAGGCAATATTCTCAAATAAGATAGTCCTAATTATGTGACATATACACAAGCTGCTTCTGACAGCATCCAGTATCATTTACTATAACGCTGTATGATCAAAGCCAAAGACTCCAAAAAGTGTACCACACAGGCTCGTCTTTGGGTGAAATGGAAATCTCAGTGGAGGACAGCACGAGATGAGTGCTCACGCAATCATGCAATGGAATATTATCTAACCACCACGTGTGATGTCCATCAGGTAGTAACAGTTTCCTTCTGAAAGGGGAACCAAAAGATTCAGAGGCAGGAACAGAAAGAGTGACTTTTTAGAGAATGCTTGAGCCTGTTGCAACTCGAACTTTGATTCTCAAATATTAAGCAGGTAGGTAAAACGTTATAGGACATTTCAGAAGCAAAATAGAGACATGTTTTCAAAAAACATTAAGTGAAAAAAATGCAAAAATTACACACTGACTGATACTGTTCCTACTTGAAAACGAAAAGAAATGTCTGGAAGGAAATTATTCAAGGTTTAACAATATGTATTTGTAATGGATGGAATTACAGATGATTTTTATCTTTCTCTTTTATGTATTTTTCTAACTTTTCTACAAGGAACATAATAATGTTGGGGGGGTCAATAAGCAATCTTTTTCAGTTCCTAAATGTGCTCCAACCACAAATTTTGGGCTTTGTATTCTCTCTCCTTTCTTATCCTGGACAAACTTCTACAAGGAATATGGAGACTGTCTTCAATTTCCTTAACCCTTCGACCAGTGTAAAACACACAGAAGAGAGGAGGAAGGGCTAGCAGCAAGGACTGACTTCATCTGAGATAAACACCTGAGCAGGACCTCTGGCTCTGAAATGCCAAACAGCAGCTCTCCTACAGAGTGAGGGGACTGTCAGGGACAGCACTGAATGAGGGACCTGGAAGCCCGCCATTGTGGGATCAGGTCATCTATCTTAGTCCACAGTCGCTGGTTGGTTCCATGTTTGATTCTCTATTCTTCTAGAGCTGAAGGCCTCTTTGTCAGGAAGGAGCCCAGTTAATTAGGAGTACCGATACTGTCACAAGGCTAAGAGAACGCAGTGAAGCATGAGAGATCAGAAGAAGATGTCTGCCGGACTTTTCCTCACACAAAACTCCACCCAAAAAACTGCCCTCTCCTTCTGCTGAAGTCTGGCTTCCAGCCCCCACCTCCCTTCTCTCCCAAAACTGTTCTGGCAAAAGGCCCCAGCATCCCCACCCACCGCCTCGCCCTTGCCAAATCCGCTCAGTGTTTACCATTCCCTCATTTTACTGATCTCTATGCTACATTGCTATTCAGGGTACCTAACGTTAATTTAGCATCTAGTGATATCACAATGCTGGGGTTGGAGTGCAAGAAAATTTATTTTAAAATATAAGAGCAGGAAGAAAAATTTATAAAGGCAAAGAAGTAGAGCTCTCATAGCCAAGAGGGGGTCCTGAGCTGGATACCCAAGAAAGCTTTTTGTCTAAGTCTTTCTATGGACTTTAAAAGGGAGCTCGGGCTGTTGTGTAAGTGATATGATCTCTACTCCACAAGATACTTTGTATTTTTCAGGGCCCAATCTATGCAGTGCCCATGGAGGGCCCATGTGCCCTTGAGCCAATGGCCTGCTTGATGGTGCTCTAGTGAGGTCCCTGACAATAGCAGGACACCTGGAAGATGTGGTGACCTCATTTTGTGTTTCCCAAGTCTATTTTGGGACCTCTGTCCTTACCGTCTAACAGAATCCTAACTCCTGTCTCAGTAATTTCTATTTGGGGTCTGCCATATTGCTAGGCACATTAGGAAGAGGTCATCCCTCAAACTTGGTCATGGCCTTCTTGGAACTTGTTCACAGACAAGTGGGAGAGTAGATAATGGGTGGTTCCCTAGGCACCCAGGGGACAGCTCTCTTCTTATATAGCATCGCTGCTCCCTGCATTCTCTTCCCCTCCCTGCCTTCTCTGCCTGGCCCTTATACATCTCTCCAGGGTCCTCTCCCTCACCATGGACCATCTCATCAGCAGTGGTAGAGAATCCCATGCATGCCAAAGGCCAACAGCCCCGTATGGCCAGGAGTAACAAATACTCCACAGCCATCTCCCCAGAGGCTATATGAGACATATGTCATTCTGTCCCCACATCCCAACTCTGCTCCTTTCTTAGTTGGTAGTACCTGCCCAGGACCCCACTCACCTGCATGTACTCTCCACCACTGCAGGGGCCTCCTCTCTTGCCCCCATTCTTGAACTCACTTAGATCTGTCCCCTGTAGACCTAGGCCAAAAAGCTCTATCTGAATTGCCTGTCCAACCCTCTCACTTTCTGGCTGCTGCTAGCCAGAGTTGGCAGAATAAAATCCAGAGTAAACAAGCCCCTCATCCTTACCCCCCTCATTTCTTCCACTACAAACACCCTCATTTGTTTCTCTATCCCTGAGAGATCACACTCTGTGCCTTCACCAAAGCCTTGGTCCCTACCAGCCCGAGTCCTCTCTGCACCCTTGGATAATTTGTTCCTTCAGTGTGATTCAGCTCAGGTTGTTAGGTAGAAAGTCCAACATAAGCAGACCCAAGACAGGCTGTGAGGACATGAAAAGCAAGGGAGACGGAATCACTTCTTTCTCTTTTCCTTTGTTTTCTTAATCATAAGGTATAAAAATCCAAATAAGTTCATGGTTCAAATTTTAGCTCAAGAGATGCAACCTTCCTTGAAGATGCTAAGTTCCAGGGCTCATACAAAGTCCAGATGATGGGTGAGAGTTTGGGAAAATGTCAAGGTCTCCAAAAAAACTATACAGAAGCATTCCACCTAAGGAATAAACAGGAAACGTCTTCCCTCTGACGTTGGGCAAATCACCCCATTGTCCTTGGGGAAAAAAATACTCCCCAAAAGGAAGAAAAGATGCTCCCTGAAATCATATAAATGGTTTAACTTGGGAAAGATATTGCCAGTTAATCATATAAATTCAACCCAAGACCTCACAGCACTGCTGCTTGGCCACCTTCACACTGGAAGGTGTTGAAGGTGTGTTCACTCTCGCTCTGAAAATCTACTGCTGCAACAAACCCTACCTGTACTCTATCCAAAGGCCTGTGCTTGCTGTCTGAAATCTTTTGTCAAAGACACAAAAACATGAGGAGCCAGCAATACCACTTCATGACAGTCAGGACCCAGCTTCCTGGTGACTAGGATGCCTGCTCTGGATCTGTTTTAGGAGCACGACACCATCCCAGCAGAGGGCCCAGTTATACTGAAGTGATCACTGCACTGAAGCTTTTCTTTCTAATCAACTTGCAGCCCTTCAGGGACAGCTACTATGAACGGTCACTGTAGTCTCTGCTCTCAGCACAATACCAAGCCAAATGCAGTCTCTTCATGAAGTGGCTCAGGGCTGTCACCATCAGAGGAGGAGACCAGTAGAAAGTGGGCTGCAAGGTCGGGCTGGTTCTGAGGTCTGAAAGCCATTATGAATGGCCCAAGAAACAGAATTTATGAAAGGATCTGGATTCCCCAGAGACGGGCCCCAAGTGGAGGAGGCTGCTCCTGTGTGTCCCTTTGCCTTCAGGCTGGCCCCACCCAGCAAGGAGACCAGGCTAGACACCACTCCCCCTCCCCAGAGTAGCATGGCGACTAAAGGAAGAAGAGTACAGGGCAGCTGTGGGTCCTGGACCTCATTCCCAAAGGTTCTTAAACCATAGGCTTTAAATCTGATCAGATGAGGTCTACATGCCCACTGTGCTTTTATGTGTGCTTTTTAAAAAGCAAGGCCTCCCTTTGTCCATTTCTGAAATGCTTTCACAGGTCTTGATAGAGGAGCTGGCTATGCAGGAGTCTGTGGGTGTGTGAAGCAGAGGCTGCCTCTTCTCCAGCCCCTCCAGCCCCAGCCCTGCACACTCTGGTGAACGCCCGCTGCAAGACAGAGCCAGGCCCAGCTGCCCGAGGATAGATTGGTTAAACCCAGTGCTGGCATCTCCATACAGCCCAGCCCCATCTCTGCAAATGGTTCTACCCAGCTGCCTGCCAGAAAGTACATGAGCCATGGCAAAGAATGGGCTGATGGGAACCAGGAGGAGGATGGGACACAGAACAAGTCCTCAGCCACAGACAGTCCCTGCTGGGCCCACTGGGGATTCCACATTGAACTTCCCTCAGCTAAGACAAGGAGAGTCTTGTCAAGTGATAAGGCAGTGACCCAGCAGTCTCACATCAGCTGTGACCGCCCCAAGACCTGGAATAGGATTGAATTATTAAACTGGACATTTCCAGTGGACTAGCTGTTTGGCCCCAATGGAAATGTCTAGAGCCCTGTCCTGGGTGTCTGGCTGGACCCAAAGCACCAACTGCTGAGAATTCTGAGAAAATTCCAAAGGCAGTTAGAAGCAACTGCCAGATAGCAAAGCACCTGCACAGTAGAATATGCAGTTCCCCTGGTGTGAGCTGATGGGAGGAAGGGGTAAGCAGAGATCCCATCTGGCAGACTGCAAGACAGAGGGGCAAAGGCAGGAAGGAAGAGGAGAGGCCACCCATTGCCTGGTGGCTTGGGCAAATCCCGCCCACCTAGGTGTCAGTTTGAGGGTCTTTGCCCTAACTGGCTCTCTAGCCAACAGCTACGGTTATGGCTGCTTCCCCCTAATGCTATTGTAGGTTAGTGCTGGATATCAAAGTCAAATTCATGCCCAAACTGCAACTTGTTTTTACAGCAACAAATAAGCCATGGCAGGTTCAGCGAAGCTGACACCAAGCATGCTAACAAGGGGACTTACAGAAGCGGTATCTGTGCTCAGGCCCACTGCTTGTATGCATCTGGCTATGCATGTGCTAGCTTCACACTGAACCCAAAAGAGCTGCCTTGGGAAAATGCTCTGGGCAGGCAGGATGCCCTTGGCATCCCAAGACTTCTTTGCAGCACCCCAGGTTGAAAGAAATAGCTGGTAGCACCATTAATAGGAGGTTAGGTCTCTATGACTTAATAACTTGGTGTCTAACAGATGTCACTGTGGTCACTTTGGAAATGTCACAGTATGTTATGACACTCCTGTGAGAAGATTGTGGCACCCCAGGGTGCCACAGAGTTTTGAAGTGCAAATCAGAATGGAGTGCAGTATAGGGTCTCTCCTACCACAGTAAGGGAAGCCAGGCAGCTTCTTCTTGAATTTTAAAATTTAGCATTTAAAAAGCCCCTATGTTACTAACATGGCTGAGTCCAACATTTTGTTTCTCCAATCAAATGATGTCAGCCTTCTCAGAAAAATCTTTCCATGACAGTGCAATGGCCTAAAATCCTCAGTAAAAGTTAAAGGATCTGGAAAGAGACTCTTGCCAAGGACTCCATTTCTTGCCTCCTCATCGCACACAGAAGTTTGACCTGAAAAATGTACCCCATTTTTTATTCTGTAGTGCAAACAAGTACAAGAGAAGGAAAGGAGGGAATCAAGAGATGGGTGGGAGAGTGAAGGAAGGGAAAGAGGATTTTTTAAAAAAAGAATTCAGATGTGTTATGTACATGCATGAACTTCCCTCCAGGAATGTAAACATGTACTACACACCTGTACTAATAAAAAATACACCTGTTTTTATTAAAACAAGAGTGGTGAAATTCTGTTTCAGCTGGTTACGTATGACCTCCTCCAAAGTATCACTTTCCTCTGCTTCTGAGCTTTCTCTGCTGAGAAAACATTCTAGCAGCCAACACTTCAGGCCTGCGTCCTTCTCAAGTTCCTTCATGCAGGTGTGATGCAGAGTTGCTTACTAATTGCATGTAGAAATGGAAGAAAGGATGGGTGCGTCCCTTTTCCTTATTCCTCACTGGGGATAAACTGAAATTTAAATCTAGGAAGTAGCCTAGACTATCAACTCAGCATTAGGACCCAGCAACAACACCCATACTTTCTCTTGGTCCAGCTCTCCATGGTGTTTTGAACGCTAGGGAGATGGGACAGCTGGTCAGGTGTGGCAAGGACAAGAGGGAACCAGGGAAGGGGGAGTGACGTGGGGAAGGCTCACTAATCAGTGGGGATGTAAGAGGGATTTTGAAGGAAGCAAAGAACAATGGATTATTGATCTAAATTTCAAAAGCCAGAGCTTCTATTTAATCTGAGTCTCATTTCAGCTGTTGCTGTATGCTGCCCTCTCTCCAGGGACAGATGCCTTTGAACAGCCCCATTCCTGGAGTCCACAGTGGCTGCTCGCACAAATTATTCTGAGCTCTCTGCTACAATCACTCCTAACTGAATTAAGTGTATGGTGTATTGGAGGTGGTGTGCTAGATACTCATAATCTTTTCCTTTAACCAAATTGCTATCACTCTGTGTGGCCTCCCCACCATGCCAATTCAGAGATGCCCCAAATGGTGCACCATCCTCCCCAGATGCCACCACCACCACACACCAAATGACAGCACCAAAAGACAGTATCGGCAATCAGGATACTGACCTCTCTTCTTCTTCACTGGTGGTGCATTCCTGAAATGAAGAGAAGATTAAAGTCTGCTCCCCTTTTCTCTCCAAAGCAGCTTGTAGCTAGCAAAGGTGACTGCTTTGACCAAGAAATACAGCAGGTCCAGCCCCAGCCCTGATCCCCTGAGTTTTTCTGAATGGCCTTCCACTTGGACCTCTGCATTGGATCTGCCAGGAAGAGGGTTCCTGGTGCTGGCACCTCCAGCTTTTCCAGACTGCGTGATTTTGAACATGCACACTCCAGCCCTGTCCACCCCAGAGCTCAGGTTCAGCATCCCAGATGCCCACCCATGTCTGTTGACAAGTTCCTTGTTTCCCATTCTGCCTTGCCAGTATCTTTTTCTCCCAAGTATCACTAGGTTGTTTTTTTTTTCAATGTGCACAACTCCAAGGCCCCAAAGCAATGAAGAGCCACAGAATTTGGACAGCTAGAGATAGACTTAAAATCCCCAATGAGGGTTCCTGAAACAGCTCTGCCAGTCCAGGGGTCAATAAGCTGGGCCCCAGATTCCCACCAAACAGACCCTACTCCTCCATTCTGAACAAGGCAATGACTTGCCCAGCCAATGCCTTTCAAATTTTTTTTTTACCACAAAATCACAATAAGAAATAAATTCAAGAAACTTTCATCACCACCCAGCACTGATATTTACATATAAAACACAAGTAGAAATAGACACATAAATAGATGCACATATATCTGAAAGGGGGAAAAAAGGCATGTAACTCTTTGGGTAAGTGATACCCTGAGGTTTTTGTTATCTTCCTACAATGCTGGCTGTAAACCACTAAATTGATTTCACAACCCACTAATGGTTGGCAATTCAGAGTATGAAAAATATTGCTGCAAGATGGATGAGGTGTTTCATTCAGGCTTCCTTCTTCAGCGTTTTATTCTCATGGGATGCTAAGAAAAGTTCCAAGTGGCCCCTCCTATTCCCACCTCATCTCTGGAGCTTTTCTGGAGTCCAGCCGCTCTGCAGCACAGGGAGTTTGGTCGGCAGCAAGGTCTCCTAAAGGACGGGCTTGTCATGGGTGGCATCCCTCCACATGACTCATATCTATGCTCCTCTTTGCTCCCATTGATCTATGCCTGAGTCATGAACAAGATCATGACCTAAGTGGGAGCTGATCATAAGATGCCCATGGCCACTCTGGTGGGCAGAGACAAGGGACAATCAGGCCCCACGCCTAGCTAAGGGGCTGGGTTGCCTTGTCCCTAGCCTAGCTGGACTTAGAAGTAACTTTGCCTACTTTCTCCATACCCAGGAAGTAGAGAAGAGAGAGGAGGTGGGGAGGGAGATGTGCTCCAAAGTCACAGCCGCAGAGACCCACCCCTTCCAGCACAGGGCTCACCTCCCAGAAGCACATTTAGCTATAAACTCATCAAGGAGTCAAGCCATTGCACTACCATGAGCCAACTGCATTCCAAAAGCCCCACCTATGAACACATAAGACTTTGCTGGGATGTTCTACATCTAAACCATAGCATTGGTAAATACATAAGGCTGGGGTTTCTTCCCTACCTGTCTATCAAATGATCACTCTGTCCAATTATACTTCTTGAGACTGATTGCATGAGAAACAGTGCTATTCTAGCCCCCAGCCAAAAGAAAAAAATTATTCCTGGTCAAAGGCCACACATTTTCCTATTAAAACTATTATAAATTTCCCTTTGCCATACAGTCAAAATAAATCCTTGCTAAAGGACCAGTATTTGTCCCTTAGGCCTTAGGGAGTACTGCTGCATTGAAGAAAAGGTGGTACAGATAAATTAGAGCTTCTGCTTTTTATTACATATACATTCATAACTGACATTTTTATAATAATTGACAGTTTTCTAATAGCCAATTATTTTGTACTTCTATAATTCTGAATTTTTTAAGTTTTAATAAATGTCTACTTTTTGGTCAAGTCAAAATGCAGCTGTCACAGGCTAATGTAGACAAGAAGCTAAGGATTTACGCATCGTGGGCTGGAGAGAGTTGACTTAGTATTTATTACCCCAAGAAAAAACTTTTAGGATTAATATCAGACTGTATTGACTTGTGACTCCATTGATAAGAAACGCTTCGAGGTGTACTAAATTAGATCAATTCAGATTCCTGTATCAGTGCATATAGGAAGCCCCTATTTTTCACACCAAACAAGGCTTATTTCTTTTATCAAATAACAATCTTCATTGTTATTTGGGTAAACATTGTGGGTAAACATAAGTGTAGTCAGAAAACCAATCTGATCACTTGTGACTTTAGATACGGCAGATACCGTACGGTTCCCACCCCCAGAGGAATGAGGGGTATGTATATTCTCATTTTCAGAGTTACAGTAGCCCTCTTTACCCACAAGAATAGGTTCCAAAACTCCCAGTGGATGTCTAAAACTGGAGCTAGCACCACATTTTATATGTTCTATTTTTTCCTATAATATATACCTGTGATAAATGTTAATTATCAACAAGACACAGTCAGAGATTAACAAGTATCTAATAAAATAGAGTGATTAGAATAATTTATTATAATAAAATTACCAGCATCGCTCCTCTTACACTTTTAACTAAGTAACATAAGTGCAACCTGAACATAAGCAGCAAAATGCCACACTGCTCAACTATACTGAGTTGACTCTCAAGGACACTAGACAGGGCACCATTTAGATGACAGCAGGGGTCATGCCCACGAGGAATAAATGGATGTGCACAGGGCATGATCTGAACAGTCAACAGGAATGAGGGCTTCTGAGAAAAATTGTGCAAAATATTGAGAGGCTGAGACTCAAACCAAAGCAGTGAAGTCTTCGGGGTCAAACTAAATGGTCGGTGGAAGCCATTGAAAGTTTTGTAGCATCAACAATTGACTGACAATGTTTTCTACCCAGATTTTCTCTGAATTTCCAAAATGAAATGCTCACCCAGAGTATGCCCTTGTGGTCCTTGCTAGCTAAAATTTTGGGTCTTAATGGCCATACATGCTTCCCAGGACAGCAGTCTGGAGGAGTGTGACCCTGGACCTCAGTAAACTGAAACTTGGTCACAAGTCCTCTTCACCTTGGTGGGTGCAGAACACAGGCTCCCTATAAAGACTTGACCTTTGTAGATGGATTTTCTCTCCTCTTTTGCTCATTTTTTTGTCTGTTTAAAAGATGTCAGTTGACATTACACAATGTTCACATGTTCTAAGATCTCAACTCTGAGTGCAGCCCACACCTAGAAGTCCACAATTCTGTCATTACATTGTGGGATAATCAGAAATATCATGAAGGTGAAGCGGGGGCTTAGGAGTGACAGTGTCCATACAGGCGCATCCAATCTTCCAGGGAAGATTTGCAGTCCATGCATACCCCGCCCTGACCCATAAGGAAAGGTTGTTTGGGACCTATCCCTCCCAATGGATTCTCCTTGCTGTGACTTAGGAGGAAATCTGGGAGGAGGAGGGTGGCCAAGGACTTTTCTGCTCTATCTTCCCCAGAGACATGGTGAGACCTCTGCTAACTCAACAGGGAGCCCAAAAAAGGGAAGGACGAAAAACAAAGCCCCAATTTGCCCTCAAAGAGTTGGAAGAAGCAATTACTTTTGCAAATTATCCCAGGCCTGGTTCCTTTGCCATGTTTTAGCTTGTAGCTTGAGCAAGATATGACCACTCATCTTCTAGATCTTTCCACTGGAGAAGTAACAGTGAAGTCTGGGATACCCCTGCTAGGCAGCCACCATACTGTCTGGCCACAGGGGTCCTGGATGCCTGTCTTCCTTGAGCACGCACCTATGTCCGTTCCTCCTTGCTTTTTACTCTTAAAGCAAGCTGTGCCTGTCTCTCACAAACAACAGAAAGCTGCGTGACCCAGGCTTCCATTCTATAAAACTCATCCACTTCCCCTAGAAGTATTGGCCCCTCAAAAGGTCCTCCTGGGAGGTTGAGGATCTGACCTACCAGGAAGAAGGTCCAAGAGACTGAGCCCTCCCACTGCCCCAAAGCTGTCTATTCTGGTCTCCTTCCCACCAGAGACAAAAGGGGAAAGGGAGGCCCAGAAACTGGGACGGGAGACAGAAAGATGGCAGCTGACCTCTCCCATCTCCTCTTTCTTCTCTTCCAGCCTGCAGCAAGGTTTCTTCTTCCAGTCTGTGCATCTCAGCTAACCACTGAATCCTTTTTTATTTAAATTCCCATGGAATTGTCTTCCTTCCCCACTTTGGAGACCCTGATATAGGAAGTGCTCAGAATACAAAGCCCACAACAGTCTCCTGAGACACCCAAGGCTGGGTCAATTAACCCAACACCCTCAAGATCTACTGGAGGAGACAACATAAAAGTTCAGCTCTTATCTTTGGGGTTTCTCTTCCCATGCCCTCTGTGCACAATGCCAGGATCAGGTGAGATGAGTCCCTTGAGCAGAATCTCGCTTACATGTCTTTTTAAACAGGCCCGGCTACAGTCAGAAGTACACTCTCATGTGAGTCCCAATCACACCCATCAAGGTACCCAGAGATGAAGTGTAAGTTTCACAAAACAAATCTTTACTCTTTTGTAAAGTTCCTACCACGTGCAGTACATGCTGATATTTTTCTATTTGCCTCCTATTCCAATAATGTTCAAGAGCCGCTAAGTTATTTCACTACTCACCACTGGGATGGCACTATTAAGAAGCACATGACATCCCTTGGACTCTCAGGCACCCCGCAGCCTCTGCTTGGGTGCCCAGGAGAGACCATGCCAATTAGCATGAGCTCATGACGGACTCCCCTCCGTGTTCTGTTTCTCCGTGGTGCATCACGGTGAACATCTGGGACCTGGGCGGAGCTGCCAAAGAAGAGGGGTCAAATATGAAAAGTGGCTGCAGGCATGGGGACCATAAAGAAGGCTCCAGTTGAGTGTCTCAGCACTGTGCTACCAATGTCATTCCTGAACCCAATCGTGTCTCTCCAGTGCTCCCCTCCGTATGCTTTCTGTCATTTTTCAGTTTGAGGTGCAAAATCTCATGGCCCCTAACTGGAGACTGGCAGTGATAGAAGGAAGAATATTAGGAAGGAGGGAATTTCTCAGGCACACAGGTTTCTCACCCCATATCCAGCAAAATTAGCCTAGGAGAACTACATGCTAAGCCTTTCTCACACTTTCTCTCCACTGCTGAAGAAACTATTTACTCCAGGGGATGCTACTCAAGGAATCCAGGGCAGCTCTTGACAAACCCAAGTTTCAAGTACAGGCATGCTTGTCACCCACTTCCTGAATGACTGGCGTTTAGGGACAGCTGGGGGTCTTTTAACTATTAGCTTGCAGAGGGTGAGACAGAGCTCCCTGATACCCTTTCATTTTAGACACCAGAAATGGATAATCCCTCCTCCCCAGCTCACCCATTGCTCTCTCAGTAAAGCCAGAAGTGGCCCACAATCCCTCATTTGCCCAGCTCTTCCAAAAGCTGCTATCCTACCCACTGAGCTGAGTTCTTCCCAAAGCATCAACCTCAGGTCTAGCACTCAAGCATCACCAGACACCCAAGGGCCCAGAGCACTGACTGTGAGGATCGGACCCAGCCATACCTGGGCTGAGAAGCTGTGAGCCCTCATTCTGTTGCTCTCTCCTCTTTTCAAGTCTCCACTTTTCTGCTACCAGGGTGTGGTCCAGGAGAGGGATTTATCAATGTCACATTCGTCTACATCTCCAGCTCCTATCAGAGCAAAGTCTCCAAGATCTTACAGCCCCGCCATCCTCCACACACCATTACTCGCTGTATTATGCACACAGCAAGATAAATTCCAAATGGGCGAGGGGCACAGTGAGAATATATGATTTGTACTGGAAAAATATATGCAACAATCCAAGCACAAGACAAGTGTGCATAAGTGGTCAAGACAGGAGGTCAAGGGGACCAGATGCTCAGTACAGGCAAGTGAAACAGAAACTCAAGGGCAGCAGCAGGAAAATACAAGTTTTAAGTCCAAGAAGAAAAGACAATGCCATTAGGCTAGGGCAGGAGGGTTTGTGTAAGAAACTTACAGGGAGGAAAGGAGGGATATTTGGAGGTGAATTGGGCCAAGTGGAAGCACAAGGCTGTTTGAAGCAGGCAGTTAGGATGCAGAGAAGTCTTCTAAAAGCCACACATGGTTGATGTTGACTTTCCTTCAAAAATCATTTTTAAAAAATCCTCCTAGAAATGGAATCATAGGCAGCATCAGCTGTCATTCAAGCAGTGACTATGGTGTCCAGGGACCCCGTGATATCATCAGAAGGGTCACACAGCCCTGTGAATCAGGGGATGACAGAGCCTAGGGATGACACAGTCTCAGCCGCTCAGGGCTGTGAAGAATGTGCTCCCTTGGACAGGTAGCATCTCTTGATTTACTTTCTTCCTCCTCTATATTCTCCTTTTTGTGAAATGGCAAGGAATGTGTCTAAAGGAAGAGACCCTTACTGTTTTCATACCAGAAACAGATTCTAAGAATTCCCCCAGCCCAGATTAGCTTAGAAACGCACTAAGGGCCGGGAGCATATCGCCCAGGAAGTCTAGTGCTTGTCCTGGGTTGGTGGCTGAAGTTGAGGAACCGTCTGAGGTCTCTTCGAAATCCAAGGTATACAAGTCTCTACTTCCACTCAAGTTTATCCTCTGACCCCAATATCCCCAGGTGTATAGCTGACCAGCTTCTACCCTATTTTCAGTGACAAGCTGACAGGTGACCAGGTGACTCCCTTCTTTCTAACATGAGGAAAAGTGCATGCCACATCCAAGTATTATAGTTTTCCTTTATGTCCCATGAACTGGAATTCTGCTGACAATAATGCTAAGTATTTTGGAAGCCAGTTGTCCAATATGGCTCAGACTGCTCTCTGAAGGGCAGCATTTCCTCCTCTGCTCCCATTCCAACAATTGGGAACATACATTATGTGATAGAGAAACAAGTATCCAATGTGCTTGAGCCATTCTCTTTTGAATTTCTCTGTTATAGCCATTTGGCCTACCCTACCATAATCTCAGAGGCCTGAGCTCTCCTCTGTCAATCACCTGAATGACTAGATATTCATTACCTACTATTCTGGGTACTGAATACCCAGGGAATCAGAGAATTAGGTGGAAATGTAAATGAAGGGTTGCACTTTCTTAAACTTCTGGAGGTATCAGACTCTGCTAGGCGTATCTCCATTAAAACAAAGACTTCCTGAGAGTCACCCCAGTGGAAAAACTCTTAGAAAAGGAATGGAACACAAACTGGAAAAAGAACCCATTCCTTACCTTAATGGACTGTATTAGTCACTTTCCCATCACTGGGACATAATACCCAATACCTACCACGTAAAAGAGGAGAGGTTTATTTTGACTCACGGTTTCCATGGGGTTCGGTTCATGGTAGGCTGCCTCCAAAGTGTAAAACAGCACAGTGGAGGGATATGGCAAAGGAAAGCTACTCAATGCATAGCACGCAGGAAGCAGAAAAAAGAGAAAACACAAACACACCCTCCCAGACCATGCCCCAGCAATTCACCTCTTCTGACCAGGTTTCTGAAAGACACAGTGAGGTGTGGACTCACCAATGGCCTAATCTAGTGGTGAGTAGAGTGTCCCTATGCTCCACCTACCTTCTCAAAAGCTTCAGCCCTGAGTACATGACGATGGCGGGGGATATTCCAGACCCTATCACATGGACTTACCATGGAGTAGTGAGACAAGTGTCACCACTTTATTGAGGGACACAGCCCCCTTGTTCACATTCATCTTCATCTCTGGCTCAGATCAGAGCTCAGCTCAGCCCCTCTCCTGCTTCACTTCTGACTGAAGTTAACGAAATTCTGCCGGCTCAGACCAGGACCTCAGCATGCCTGGTCTCACACTGGCCTTGAGAGCCAGGGGTACGTTCTGTGTGGTCTCCTAGAAACAATGGTGAGCGTCGTTTGGCTCCAAAAAGCAATCAGTGAGCAAGCAGGCTGCTCCCCACTGGGCTCCTCGGGGGGGGGGGGACTGATGTGTGCTGTTGTGGTGTGCAAGAGAGAAACTGATGGATTCTGGGTTTTTTTCTTCACCCTTAGGAGTCCCCTTATACAGGCAAATCAAACCCCACGAAGAAAACAGCTGTTGTCAGGCAGCACCATTCAAGATGACAGAGCTTCTAAGGCTGGGAGAAGACGTCTTCAGTGCCCCTCCACCATGTGTCCTGAGGCCCTTGTTGTAACACACATATGAAGTGTGTGTTGGCAAGTTGTCCACCATAGGACCTGGTAGACTGCTTCTAATCCACTCCCGTTAAAGTGTTCCCAGGCCAGGAGAGAGCTGCAGACTGCAGCAGCTTGGCAGGTGTGAGGCACATGTGTGGCGCATCCTAGGAAAGCAAAGCGAGGGCTGGAGACCTTCTCTTTACTTTCACAGTACTTAGTATCATCTTGTGAGGGCTGCCTTAGTGGACGCGAAGCACGTGACATTGCTAAGCACATCAGGGGTTCAAATTGCAAGGTCAGAGAGAGGACCCAGCAAGCACTATACTGTTCTTCTTAACAGAGCAGCAAGGCACCCCCAAAAAAGAGAGGAGAAGGTGAGGGAAGAGGAAGCAGTGAGGGTGCATGAGGGGGGTGGGGTGCTAGTAACATTTCCGAAAACAGTCTGTGGCTCAGAGTGACCTCTTTGTCAAAGCAGAAGATAAAGAGTGAACTGTAGAGCCTAAAAAAATGCTTGGTGTGATTGAATCAGCTGGGGGATGCCGTTCTCAACAAGGGCAGCAGGAATGCCAGCTGAGGGAGGGGACTGTAAAGAGGACGGGGCAGTAAGAAGCCCCTTCCAGACATGGGCACCAAGACAAAGGTGTGCTTCGGTCTTGTGTAGATCTGTGACCCTGAGCACTAGTGACAAGGTCAACTCAGGAGCCACAGGAGATCAGAGACTCCCTTTCCAGGGCAAGCAGAAGAGACTCATGCAGGGGGCCACCGCCACTCAGCACAGCAGCCTCACTGGCGTCACACACATCTTTTCTGGAGCTCAGTTGCTTAGATATACTGAGACGTGCTTAATTGCAATCATGCAAATAGGATGTACATCCTATTACTTAATCTATGCAATGGAAAGAAAATACAAGTGAATGCATCCTAAAGACTTTGCAACTGGATCAAGTCCTTCATCAGTCTCTACTCTCTGAAGTTAGACTTCAAAGCCCCAGAAGGGTCACTTCTGGTCTCAAGTCCTAATATTTCAGTTAAATGAACCTCAGCTTTCTTAGCTGCCATCTCTGCTGCCCCTGACTGTCTTAACAATCCACTCCTCAGTCCCTGCACCATGTTCCTCCCTTGGAGAAAGCCTTGTGGTACCTGGCACTGAGCTCTGAACTGCTATGCAGCCTGCCCAACCCTGCAGGTACAAATTTGGCAGACAGACCTGCTCACACGTGAGCTGCTAGTCATAGAAACTAAAGAAGTTCCATGCATCCTGGGCTGTAGGCAAATATTGAGTCCTGGAGAAAATCATTCTTGTATGAGAACAAGTAAGCTTGGAGTGGGGTCCGAGGCCTGTGGTACAGGAAGAATGAAATTCTTCTCTGATGCCTAAGAGTGTGCAAGATTCCTAAAGAAATTCTCCTGCAGCAAAACCAACCTGAGAATGTAACGTGTGCATGGCCGGGGCTGATTTGTTTTGGTCTGTTTTGGAGGTTGGTGTGCCCCTGGTGACCCACAGCCAGCTGGACACATAGACGGTGCTCAGTAAATATTTGTGAAATGAGTGATCAGAGGAGTTTTTTGCCTACTCCAAGACTGCCTTGTAATGAAAAATCAGAAAGGACCCTGGTCAGTTGCCCAGGCGGTTTCCCAAAGGGCCAGCAAGATCTTCCCAATGGTGCTTCTCCCTAGGCACTGCAGAAGGAAGAAAGCCTCCACCCAGCCTTTGCAACCTCAGAAGCCTGGTTTTCCTTGGCGTCTCAAATTGATAAGCAACCTGAGCCAAGAAAATCATTAGGAAAACAGAGCATGACCTCCACCCCAAGGGCCATTGGCCTGGTCTGTAGGTGACCCTGCCTGAAGGCCGAGTCTTCCTCTCTGATCAGCCAGGGTCCACAGCCCTTTAGGCACTCATGACTCTTCCCGTTTTTCTGGGCTGTCCCTGTCCCCCACCCTGGGGCTCTGCTGGATGGCCTTGCTGCACTCTTGCTCTCCCACCAGGACACCAGGAGTGACCTATCTGACTTGCCACAAGCTCGCTTGTCCAGCCTGCACGTCTCGGAAGCTGTCGAGAAGCTCCACAGCAAGGAAGGGCAGAAAGAAGTTGCTAAGATTTCTGCTTCCATGTCTGGCCCACCAGCCACTGAAACCTTCTTCACAGCAAAGAGACCCCAGAACCAAAAACCCAGCTCTCAAAGCTGCTTTAGCCTGCAGCACACTGATGGCTCCACATGAAGCAGCATAGAAATAGCTGTGCCTCCAATGGACAGGGAGGCAAAAGCCACAGCCCAGCACCACTCGCCCAAAGGGCACACTCACAAGGTATTTGAGGTGATAAACTGGACAAGTGTAGACCCGTAGCCTGGTCTGCAGGTATCTGTCAGAAGCATAAAAATGTCTTCTCTGGAAGAAGACAGCCAGTCCCAGTCTTTAATTATACCTACAAAGAAGGAGCTACTACTCACCAGACACTCCTGACGGGTCACCGCCACACACACACACATAGTCCCAAAGAACTATGAAAGGCACCCTGCTAAGAGGTGGTGCAGAAGCAAACCTGATCCCTGCAAGCTCAGCCCTCACCATACGCTTTTCTGGGATGAAACTGGATCTAGTTGCAGGTTCTCTGTGACGTCACTGGTATCCAGGCTGCAGGTTGCTGCTTGCAACATGGAATACATAGCCTTAACTAGAGCCACTAAAGCCTGTTGTTCAGGCCTTTCTTTTTTTCTTCAAGAAGACATCTGTCTTACTGATCAGGGAGTTTGATCCAAGAAAAAGTATCTGACAATAGGACATTGTGTTCAGGGCCATTGTAAGGGAATTTTCACCACGCCACTCAGAGCACATCCTGCCTCTTCATCTTTTCTCCTGTGCCTCACTTTGGCCCTCCTAAACCCTATGTGCACCCTCTTTGTCCTCTCCAGCAGGTCTCTAGAATGACCCTCCAAGAAGCTGTGGTTTGCACTGGGTAGGAAGCCATCGCTGGTGCAGCGGGGAGGGCGCTTGGTATAATCACAGCATGGCAGATGTTTAACTCCAGCCTTTTGCCTGGAACAAACCCCACGGCAGCAGAAACCAAGCTTGTTTTGTCTTCTAAGATGTTCTCTGTTACAAGAACAGTGCCCAGCACACAATAAGACTCAGAGTCTACCTTGGGGAGAATAAATGAAGTCAGACCTTCACTTTGGAAGCCCCAGCATCTCTGGGGCTCCGTTGCTCTTCCTGCCATACTGGAAACCTTCCCTCTCCTTCAGGAATACAGGAGCCCCTCTCGTTATCTTGCTTCATTTTCCTCTTCTTCTGTCTCTTCCCTTTGTACAAGATTTGCCTGGTGCCCAGATATCTGGTGGCTTCAGAGTACTCTCACAGTGAAGCGAGGGCTGATCACACTCTCCTCTCTAAAGACACTCCCAAAATCACTTAGCGGCAGGTCCTCAGAACCATCACTGTCACAATCAAATGTGGTCACCAGCCAGCCATGCAAGTGCAAGACTCAGGCTTGGCACAAGGAGAATTAAAGCCCTTGTCCACACCCACTCCAAAGCAGGCCAGGGAATGATTTGGTGACACTGCAAATTTTAAAACAGGCGGGTGGGAGATATCTGAACAGCTGGCACTTTCATAGAGGAAAAAATGCTACTTGCTCGAGGTAGGGGTAAGAGCCTTTTGATCAGTGTTATGACAAAAGATGAGGTCCCCAGAGCCTGACGTGGACCACATCAAAACTCAGAGAAGAGGAGAAACAGACTCTGCAATGAGCAGGGCCACTGGGATGGAGGGGGATGGGCAGGAGTGAACGAAGAGTAAATGATGAGGCAAAAGAAAGGCAAGCAAAAGGAGCAGGGTAGACATGAATAGCAGGCTGGATGCTGACCTGGGTCAAAGGGGACGTTCTAGTGGCAGGGGGTGGGAAGCATATGAAAAAGCAAGAATATCGGAGGCACTCAGGTCACATGAGTGTGTGCCTGCCACACCCAATGCTGATCTTCTCCAGCACACACCCCCCTGGCTCTTTCACGAAGTCAAAATGCTACCTTCAAATATTTCATGAGATGCTTAAGGGTTGAATGTATCTCACAACAATCAGCGAATAGGGCAAATGGACAGAAGGCAGGAACTAGGAGAACCGAGTGGTCCCACAGTCCCAAGCCCTCGGGCCTCCAAGGAAAGCTTGCAAAGCCAAATAGCGAGCCTGGCCCCCAGTAGGCAACACTGCCACTTAGAAGTAGAACTTGTACCTAGTGTTATGTTGACCTGAAAGGTCCACACAGGAGGGAGAAAGCATGGCAGGATAGAAATGAAAAGGCTGAGTGGACAACTCTTGCAGAGGACAAGACAGGTAGAGCTAAGAGTGGGCTTTGTGGTGCATTGTAAGTTAAGTTTGGACTTTCAATCAGTTGGCAATCGGGAGCCACTGAAGGTTCCCTGACCACAGGAGTGCCTGGGCCAAGGCATGCTCCAAATCTCTGAGAGTCCCTGGGACAGTGTGTCTAGCTACAAAGTCAGACAAGCTGGGAAATTCTGCATGAGTTCAGGCTAGTGGACAGAGAACCTGCGTGGAAGGAAGGGAGGGCTGAGACTCACAATGGCTGCAGAAGTGGCAGGAAGCAGCTAGCAAATGACCAGTGGGGGAGGGGAGGGAAGGAGAGGACCAATAGGCACTGCGGCAAAGATGACGTGGGTGACATTAGTGCCTATGACAAATATGGATCTGAGGAGCCCCAGAAAGCAGCAGGCGAGCTCAGGCTGTGTCAGCTGGGACAGAAAACCTGCCAGGCAACCTCGTGCGAGGGGAGATGGATTTCACGGACCTTCACGCTCTCCCTCTGTCTCCCTCCGACTTCTCAAGTGTACAGAGGCTCCGAGCTGGCTTGCTCTGAGCTCAGTAGGTATCTGCGTCCCGCTGGACAGAGATGTGTGGGACCCCAAAATGCCCACTGGACAGACAGACAAACACCTGGGCTTGACACAGGTACGAGAGGGCCCGTGCATCGCTGCTCCCTCCTGCCGCTCATTTTCGGGACCACTTGGCTCCCCACCCCCACCCCAATCCTGCTAAGAATCCACACAATTGCTGCGTTCCCCCTGTTTCTTCCCTGAGATTTTGTCCCTTTGAACCCCGCCTGTGTAAGAGCAGCCTGAAGCACCTGGAGCACCCTGCAGAGAAGAGTGGAATTCCTCACGCATTTAAGATCCCCCATCACATGTCTGCCATGCTCCGATGCTTTTTCGCTTGACTTGCTTTTTACACAGTCTTGTTGATGATTTCATTTCACTTTTCTCTTTCTGTCCTCTGCATCTATTTCTTCCTCAGGCCGGTCAGTATAACCGAGTGGCTAGCTTCCAAGCACTTTGCTGTATTCCTTTCCTCCACGATCATCCTCCCCCTATCGTTACACCACTTCCTGTCTTTCCCTAACCCCAACGGAATTCGTATCTTGCACAAGCACAAGTCGCGGAGTTTCCTGACATCCTTTTGCTTCCCAGCTCCTTCGCCTCACTCCAGGCTCCAGTCTGTTCATGCTGCATTCATTTCCAAGGATCGCAACCCCGGCACCTGACGCGGTACCAGGTGGTCCCTGCAGAGGGCGCTCAGTCTTCCTCCAGGACCAGATCCTCTGCTTCTGAATCAGAATGTTTTTTCCCACCTGTAAATTGCTGAGAAGGAAAAGAAACTCTAGTGAATTTTGTTTGTTTGTTTGTTTGTCTGTTTGTTTTGTGTTTTTAAATCTTTTCTCCTCTCCAGAAAAACCCAGCCAAACGTCTGCTGGGTATACAACCAACCCTCCTACCAGCCAAGCCAAACCTTCCTCAGACATAAGGGCCAATTCCTGGCACCTGTCTGTTTCTCCAAGCTTCCCTCCCAAGTTCCTGCTCCCCTGCAGGGCCAGTGACGTCCTCATCCAGGCTTCTGGGCTTTAGGTGTCTGGGATGGCATTTGGAGTCACCTTGCGTTCAGGATACACAAGTGTGGCCACCGTGATTTTGTCACAGGAAGTACCCTAATGCTGTATATGGGGCAACAGGGTGCTCTTGGGGCTCTGGGCTATGCCCACAGGACAGAAGTCAGAAAGCCATGCCATAGTGTTGAAAAGGGGTGTCAGCAAGAACAGCAAGCTGGAAATCTCACCCCCAAGACAGTGCCCTGGGCAAGCCAGGAGCACAGGCGTCTCCTGGAATTTGTTGGAAATACTGACGCTGAGGGCCCACGCAGGCAGGGGCAGTGCGTGACACACATGCAGATTTCCTGTTTGTACCTATTCTATGGGGAGGTGGCCTAGACTGGTCACACAGTAGTTCCCAAAGAGGCCTCCTGGGAGCCTCACAGGGCCTGTCTCCTTCCACTGGGGTCCCCGGGACCTCTCACACCAGTACTTGCTCATGCGACACCCAGCACTGTGGCCTCTGTCTCCACTCCAGGGTGTCCTGGCAGGGTCACCACATGGAGAAGTGTGTGGCTGGAGCCCCAAAGCTGAAGCTCCCCTGTCAGCCACCCAGCCTCCCAGGGTAAAGTTGAAGGCTTTCCTACTCCTGGGACCTGGGCCACCCAGGGAGCGGTGCTTCTCGGGTTGTGAATCCAAGGTGCCCATCACCCACAGATGCACCCAAAGCCATTCTCAGCCTTCGTGCAGTGGCCAACCTTCCCAACCTAGCAGAGATGTGATACCCAACTCCCCAAAAACCCTCTCTGTGTCAGCAGGGGAGCCATGGGACACAGCACAGAAGGGAGCACCCAAGGGACAGGAGCCATTCGTGCGACTTCGAGGCCCAGGGTCAGGTGTCCCAGGCTTGGAGGACATTGTCCCTCCACTGGCAGAAGCAGCTGGAAGTCACGTAAACTCTGAGCTGGAGTTTCCTCTAGTCTTTGGACAAAGAAGTCCGGGATCTGTGCAGTAGGTCCTAAGGTCCACGTCCACGCCAGTGTGTGCCGCACTGCCCGGCAGGCTCTGGCCATCCTTGGGGAGACCACAGGTTGGAACCCAAAGGTTCCTGGACTGGTCCCAGGGAAAACTTCATGATAGCTTACAGAAAAGAAAAACTTCTTTTTTTTTTTTCTATTTTACAGGTACATGTTAGATATATGTGATGGTAACATTCATCATAGGGAATTTGTACCTATAAGAAAAACTTTACAGCCCAAACATGAGGAAACGCTGCTTAGTGGCAGTGGTACTGGGATGACTGGAGACACACCTACAAATTTCTTTTTGTTTTTTTGGTTTTTTGTACCAGTGATTGAACTCACCATCGCATGCTTGCAAAGCAGGCTCTTATGCCGCTGAGCTAAATCCCCGGCCCTGGAGACACACCTGGAAGGAAATAACATTGGCCCCTTCAGAGGCAGGGTGTGCCTCAGGGTCCCTGGGAAGTGGCAGCCGGTAGGGAAAAGGGGCTGGGGATTCATAGGCTGTCACAGGCAAGGAGCATCAACTCTCTCTGCCCTTAGAGCTCTCACCTGATACACATCACATCCCAGCTGCTGCCTTCTGGTGGTGGCTGAACTACTCCCTCACAGGGGAGGCAGAGCGGGGCATGCTGAGCTCAGCCTGGACACAGGCCTGTCCTTCCCCAAGCTTCAGACTGAAACACGAGGAAGAGATCAAGGGGAAGAAGGCTGTTGTAGTCAGGGTGTGCAGGGAAACAATTTAATACAGGACACATAATTTTTAAGATTATAATAGTCACCCAAAAAGTCAAATAAAAGAGTCAGAAGAGTGCCAGCAATCTGTCCACATACTAGAGACACAAACAGTGCAGCTGAGGGCCTGGATCCCACAGCAGTGCCCTGCATGAGTCCAGCAGAAGACCCAGAGCCCATGGCAATGTCCTCCGTGAGTCCAGCTGGAGGCCTAGAGCCCCCAATGTCTCACACAAGTCTGTTTAACAGATCTGCACTGGGAAGGCCCAGAGGTCCACAGTGGAAACTAGGCAGTCTGGCAGTGGGATGAAGGATCTGTGCCAGCAGGCTGAGGGAGCCACATGGGAGCCAGGAACAGATGCTCAGAGTAAGGACCAGAGCTCCCGGGACAAGTACCACAGCCATCCTCAGCAACAGTGAGGTCCCGAGCTCCTCTGATGATAACAGCTGAATTTGTATCAAGAAGCCAGCATGACGAGCTCCTCTAGGAGAACCAACGCCACCACCTCTTCCTGTCCAGTTCTCCTTTTTATGTTGTGGGCAACAATCCTCAGGTAGGCCATCCATACCCAGCACTTCATTGATTGGGCTCAGCTGGGTTTTGCCAACCCACCACAAAGGAGGAGGAAAGGGCCCTACCCAGTATCTCACCTCTCTGGGACACCCCTCTTGCCAAACATGTTCATCAACATAGATTCAACCCCGATGGTTGAGTAGCACTACCCTTCAAGTAGGATATTTTCTGGATTGAGGAAAATGCTCATACCATAAAGAGAAAAAATCAGGTCCTTTGGCCCAATTTTGTAGAGGAGAGAGATGGCAAGACACACACCTGGAAGTCCAGAGGTCACTCACTGTCCAGGCAGAGCTGGCCCCTCCCTGGTCAGACACCTGAGGCCTCCCTGACCCTATCGTAGCACTTTATTCTCTGCCATCACTGGTGGGTCCTGGTCCTCCCAGATTCAACTTCTCAAGCCTTCCCATTCTCACAGCACCTGGCACAA
>PVJX010016465.1:0-40270 GCA_004027295.1 Dolichotis patagonum | reverse complement strand
ATCTAAATATTAAAACAGAAACACTAAAACTGCTGGAAGACAAAGTAGGTAAAAACCTCAAAGATATAGGGGTAGGAAGAGAATTCATGAACAAGAACCAAAGTACACGGGAAGTACTTCCCAGAATCAGTAACTGGGACCACATCTTATTAAAGAGTTTCTGCATGTCAAAAGAGGTTTCCAGCAGAGTGAAAAGAAAGCCCTCAAATTGGGAAAAAATCTTCATGGACAGCGTCTCAGACAAAGGACTTTTGTCTAGAACTTATAAAGAATAAAAAAAATCAGACCCTCGAAATTCAAAGACCCAATCCAAAAATGGGCAATTGAAATGAATACACAGTTCTCAGATGAAGAAATACGAATGGCAAATAAATACATGAAAAAATGTTTATCATCATTAGTCATGAGACAAATGCAAATTAAAACCACACTGAGATTCCATCTCACTCCAGAAAGAATGGCCAAGATAGAAAACACTACCAACAACAAGTGCTGGAGAGGCTGTGGGGAAAAAGGAACTCTTCTGCACTGTTGGTGGGAGTGTAGACTGGTGCCACAACTGTGGAGGTCAGTCTGGAGATTCCTCAAAAACCTGGGTATGGAAGTCCCATTTGACCCAGCTATTCCGCTTCTAAGCATATTCCCAGAAGAACTAAAAATGTCATACCACAGTGATATATGTGAACCCATGTTTATAGCAGCACAATTTGTAATAGCCAGATCTTGGAAACAACCTAAGTGCCATCAACTGAGGAATGGATAAAAAAGTTGTGGCATTTTTATACAATGGAGCACTACTCAGCTATAAAGAATGATCACATCGAGATATTTATAAATAAATGGACACGACTTGAGACCATTCTTTTAAGTGAAATAAACCAAACTCACAAGGGTAAATACCATTTAATCTCCCTAATATGAGATTTGATAAGAGTATATAAGACTTTATGGTAAGCATGAGGCCCCATCTCATAGCTTCGAAGTCTTTCAAAGTTTTAAATCATCAGTTGGAATGGTGTTATACTGTTTTGTTTGACTATATCATACGTGATGATATGAACAGCTGTTTTGAAGAAAACATTATGACAGCTTTTTCTGATTTAATATCATCCTTCTTAGAAGTCCTACCATGCTTTTTTTGTTCTACTACCCTTGGTTCTATCTACCATATTGTTTCTTATTGGAATTTGAATATGTGTGATAGTTCAAACAAATTTTTTCTTTTTTATCAAAAATGAGATATTATAGTACCCATTGATCATTTTCTGTTATTTGGTTCAGAAAGCCCTGTAATTCTTTCACTGTATGTATGGCTTTATACTATTGTGTTATGTTTGATATTATTGTAATTGAAACTATGCTCAACTATAGCAGAGTAAGAGATATGGTGTTAGATACTGTTGATGTCCTGTTGACTTAATGTAAAGTACTGTGTTGCCTATGTTGTCCTCTTCTGATCTGCTCTGTACTGCCCCCTTTTGTTTTATTCTCTTTTAAATTAAAAAAAATATTTTAATTGATACATAATATATATATATGTATTAATGGGATACAGCTTGTGAATTCAATACATGTGTATGATGTGTAATGACCAAATCAGTGTAAATAGCATTTCCACCATCTCAAATGTTTATCATTTCTATGTGTTGAGAAGCTTTAGTTTCTTTGAAACGTGAAGCATTTGTGGGCTGTGGCTATCTTACTGTGCTATAGAACAATTAAATGAATTTCTCCCCCCCAAAAAAAAGACTGCTTTCAGTGAATCGCATAAATTTTGGTATGTTTTATCAGTATTATCATTTAATTATATATACTCTTTAATTTCAACTTCAATTTCCTCTGTGATCCATTGGATGTTCAGTAGGGCATTGTTTAATATCCATGGGTTAATGTAGGCTTTAGTGGTTTGCTTTGTTATTGATTTCCTATTTTACTGTGCTAGAGTCAGATAATATCCATGGGATGATTTCAGTTCCTGTACATCTACTTAATAATGTTTTTTACACCTAATGCATGATCTATTTTAGAGAACTTCCCATGTGCAGTTGAAAATAATGTATATTCTGATATTTTGGTGGTGGGAACCTCTGTACATATCTACCACGGTCATTTGTTTGCAGGTGTGTTTTAATTCTAATATTTCTTTGTTGATATTTTGTCTAGTTGATTTATGTATTTCTATGAGTGTCATATTAAGGTCCCCCGCTATAATTGTGTTAGTGTTTATTAGGTTTTTCATGTCACTTAATATTTTTTATATAGTTGGGTGCACCAATATTTGGTGCATAAATATTTATGTTTGTTATCTCTTCTTAGAGTTTTCCCTTAGCAAGTGTGCAGTGACTTTCTTTGTCCCTTTTTATCAGTTTTGGTTTAAAGTTTGCATTATCCACAAATAAAAATTGCTACATCTGGTTTATTCTGGGCTCTTGTGGCATGGAGAATTATTTTTCTATACTTTAATTTTTAGATTATGAATTTTTGGCTGTTAAATGTGTTTCCTGAATGCGGTGTATTGCTGAATCCAGCTTCTTGATCCATTGTGCAAGTCTGTTTCTTTTGATTGGTGAGTCAAATCCATTTATATTGCTGGTTGTAACTGATAATGTATTGGTTTTTTTCTTTTTCATGTTGTTTGTTCCCTGTCTTTCTGTTCTGTTTAACTGCTTATCCTACCAGATGACTTTTTTATATTGGTGTTCCTGTGTTCTTCATTATCTCTTTCTAATATGTCTATTAGAGCCTCTGCAAAGCTAGTTTGGTGATCGTAAATTTTTTCAGTTGCTTTTTGTCATGGAAGTATCTTATTTATTTAGATCTTGACAGATAGTTTTTCAGGATACATTGGTTGTGGCTGAAGATTGCTTTCCTTTAGGGCTTGAAATACTTGACTTCAAATTTGTCTTGATTTTAGGGTTTGTGTAGAGAAGTCTGCTGTGATTCTATAGGTTTGCCTTTCTAGGTGACATGTTTCTTTTCTATAGATCTTTTAATATTTTATTTTTTGTTGAATTTATGGAATATTGACTGCTATATACCTTGGTTTAAATTTATTTTGGTTATGGCTATGTGGAATTCTATATGGTTCATTAATTTGTATGTCAAATTATTTTTCCATGTTTGGGAAGTTTTCCAAAATTGTTTCTGTGGCATTTTTTTTCAAGGGTTTTTGCACTGTCACCAGCTTTCTCACTAATTCCAATCTATCTTGTGGTTTTCTTCTTTCCTTCATCCTGTACCTTTTGCATTGATTTATCATGGGCTCTTGTTACTTTGAAGATACTAGTTGTGTTCATCTCTTCTACATCTGATATTCTCTCTTTTACTTCATTCAATCTGCTGTGTATAATTACATGGAGTTTCTAATCTCCTGTATTTCTATTTGGTTCTATATAATGAATTCCATTTATTTTTCATGTTTGGCATCCTTGGCTTCCATCACTCACCTCATATCCTCCATTTGCATATCAGTGTCTGATTTGATGTCTTTTATTGCAATATTTATTTCTTTTTGCTCTTTAGAAATTATTTTCCTATGGCCTCTTCCATTTCTTTTTTAAAATTTCTAATGTTATCATTTCAAAAATTTCCGTTTGTTGCAGAAACACCAGGGAAGCCCCCGGCATGACTGAGCTGCCTCGGACTGCGACCACTGGGCAAGGCCCTCCACTGGGAACACTGGGGAAGCCTGCAGCATGCCTGAGCTGCTTCAGACTGCCACCTTAGGCCCACCCCTTCAGTGAAGCCCCAGACACCCTGGGTCACCTGAAATCACTGCTGTGGGTATGCCCCTTGGAGAATCCACCTACCACTTGGACCTAGTACTGCAGCTGATCTTTGCATCCAACCCCTTGTCCAGGAACCTTGGACTACAGTGGATTACTGTGCTGGCTGGATAGAAGAATCAGGAACCCCTCACCCAAACAGAAGACCTCAGTAGGTTCCAGTCAGTGTGGTGAGTTGGCCCCTAAAATAGAGGTCTGCACTGTGTAAATAGGAGTGGAAGTGAAACTTCCTACAACTGTAAGACCTTGGAGAAACTGAAAACAGAGTGAGTAATCCCCTCTTCCACACATAGAACATCAGACAGGTTGAGGAGTGTGGCAATAATGCCCCCCCCAAACTTGGAGAAAATTAGAAGATCTTATGAAATGCCAATGACACAGTAGGGACTCATTTGAGACAAACACTATAGACAGGGAGATCTGGTGATCTGAAACAACCTGAAAACATAACAATAGCAGGAACTCAGAGTTAACTTTCATCAATACTTCTTGGCTAGTTAGCCCAGAAAGAACACAGGACTCAACCAACATGCCCTGTAGGAAAATTCAGGTGACCAGCTCTCCTCTTCATTGTGGTACCCAGAAATTGGACAAATATCAACCATGCAGTAGGACCTTAAAATTCATACTACAGACACTTGCGACTGTTGGGGTTGAAAGACCAAATAGTTACCAAAAAGGTGAAAATGACAAAATAAAAAGGAAAAATGTAATCTCAAATATCTAGCCCATCAGGAGCAAATACAGGCAGCACTGAAATAGAGGACTTTAAAACTCATACACCAAAAATCTCTGAAAAGATAGCAAACAAAGTAAAGAAACAAATCCATGAGGCTATAGAGGAACTCAAAGTAGAAACAATGTCTTACATAAAGACAGAAATAGCAACCTTAGTAAACGAGTTGCTCAAAATAGCTAGAGAAAAATAGATAAAAAAACAGGAGCATGTGAAATTTATTGAAACTTTGAATGAACAATGCAGAAAACAAGCAGAATCCATGAAACAAACTCACAGATATATCCAAAAACCAAAAAGTTGTATTGAACGCTGGCAAAACCATTTAAATGAAACTGAAAGATAGAATTTTGGACCTTGAGGACAGGATTGAAGATAGCTATAATGAAAGGGTAGAACTTATAAAAACAAGAAAGCAACATGAAATGACAATTCATCAGCCTCAAGATGATGTCAAGAGAAACAATGTAAGATGAGCAGACATTAGTGAGGAAGCAAGAGACAATGCAAAGGACATAACTAAGATGTTCAAAGAAGCAATGGCAGAAAATTTCCAAAATATGTTGAAAAAAGCTGATATACAAATAAGCAAGGCATATAGAATGCCACACAGTCATAACCAACATAAACCTACACCCAGACATATAATAATTAAGATCCCAGACATATAGCATAAAAACAGAATACTACAAGCTGTTAGAGAAAAGACACAACTCACCTATCAAGGAAAGCCTATTAGAATCATGGCAGACTTTTCAGCACAAACCTGCAAGTTTTGAGCTTGGAGTGAAGTATTTCAAGCCCTAAAAGAAAACAACTTTCAACCCAGACTGATGTTCCCAGCAAAATTGTCTTTCAAATTTAATGGAGAAACAGGATACTTCCATGACAAAGAACAACTCAAGAAATTCATGTCCACCAAACCAAACCTTTATGAGATTTTATGAGCCTTTATGAGCCTTCAGAAAGAGTATTCAAAGACATGCTAGATAGAGATAAAAATGTCCCCAATCTCCAGAACAACAACAGAAAGAAACCACTAGAATGGACAAGAAATTAAACAAAGGAAAAAAAGCAGGAAACCAACAATGGGACCACAACATGGCAAATTCAAGCCATTACATATCATTGATATGCACAAATGTATGTAAGCTCAATTATCTATCAAAAAACATATGAACTACCAGGCTCAATTGGAACATTTAACAAATTTGAATAACCCCATATCAGGTACTGAAATCAAAAACATGATTAAAAATTTACTAACAAACAAAATCCAAGGTCCTGATGGATTCTCAGTTGAATTATACAAAAAATTTAAAGAAGATTTAATGCCAATACTCCTTAAATTCTTCAATGAAATTGAAAGAAAATCAGTCCTCCCTAACTCATCCTTGAAGGCAAATATCACTCTGATACCAAAACCAGAGATAGACACAATCAAAAAGGAGAAATACAGACCAATTCCACTAATAAACATTGATGCAAAATTCTGAATAAAATACTGGCAAATAGGATACAGAAAATCTTTTATAACATTATACACTACAACCAAGTGGGATTTATTCCAGAAAGGCAGGGATGGCTCAACATATGCAAATTAATAAATGTAATATACCACATCAACAGAGCCAAGAAGAAGAATCACATGATCACCTCAATAGATGCAGAAAAAACTTGCAATAAAGTCCAAAACCCTTTCATGATAAAAAAAAAACCCTACAGAAACTTGGAATAAATGGTATGCACCTCAATCTCACAAAGGTCATCTATGACAAACCAACAGCCAACATTATATTAAATGGACAAAAACTGAAAGCCTTCACTCTAAAATCAGGAACAAGACAAGGATGTCCACTATCACCACTCCTATTCAGTATGGTTCTGGAAATATTAGCCAAAGCAATCATACTAGAGGGAGAAATAAATGCAATAAAAATAGAAAAAGAAGAAGTTAAATTATCATCATTTTCAGATGACATGATACTCTACATAGATGATCCCAAAAACTCCATTAAAAGTCTAGTAGAGGCAATAAACAAATTCAGCAGTGTAACTGGATACAAAGCCAACACTCAAAAATCAATAGCATTCCTGTACACAAACAAAAAACTGCATGACAGAGAAATTATATAAATATCAAATTTCACAATAGCATCTAAAAAATGTAATACCTAGGAAGGAATCAACCTAACCAACAATGTAAAAGACCTATATGCAGAAAATTATACTACTCTAGAAAAGCAGATTGAAGAGGATATTAGAAAATGGAAGGATATTCCTTGCTGTTGGTTAGAAAGGACCAACATTGTGAAAATGGCCATAGTCTCAAATGTGTTATACAGATTCAACGCAATCCCAATCAAAATGCCATTAACATTCCTTAAAGATTCAGAGAAAACACTCCTAAAATTTATCTGGAAACAGAAGAAACCTAGAATAGCAAAGGTGATTCTGGGCAACAAAATAAAGATAGGAGGACCTCAATTCCTGACTTGAAACTATAGTACAAAGCCACAGTTAAAAAACCAGCATGGTACTGGCAAAGAAATGGACTTCAACATCAGTGGAACAGATTAGAAGGTGAAAACACTCCTACAAAGACACTCAGCCATCTTGTATTTAACAAAGTGGCTAAACATGTTCACTGGAAAAAAGAAAACCCCTTTAATAAATGGTGTTGGGAAAATTGGCTTTCCACATGCCCAAGACTGAAAATAAACCTATGCCTATCACCATACACTAAACTAAAGTCAAAATGGATCAAGGATCTAAATATTAAAACAGAAGCACTAAAACTATTGGAAGACAAAGTAGGTAAAAATCTTGGAGACATAGGGATAGGGAGAGAATTCATGAATAAAATGCAAACCACATGAGAAATACTTCAATCAACAACTGGGATCTCATATTAGTAAAAAAATTTTGCACTTCAAAAGAAATCACGAACAAAATGAAAAGAAAACCCACAGAATGGAAAAGAATTTTAGCCAACAACAAAAGACTTATATCCAGAACTTATAAAGAACTGAAAAACATCAAGTCCCTAAATTCAAAGACCCTCTCCAAAAATGGGCAGCTGAGATTAACGTAAGTTCTCAGATGCAGATATACAAATGGCAAATAAATATATGAAGACATGTTCACCATCACTGGTCATTTGAGAAATGCAAATTGAAACAGAACTGAGATTTCATCTCACCCCAGAAACAATGGCTGCCATCAAGAAAACAACTGATTACAAATGTTGAGGAGGCTGCAAGGAAAAAGGAACACTTCTCCACTGTTGTTGAGAGTGCAGACTGGTGCAACCACTGTGGAAATCAGTATAGAGATTCCTCAATAAACTAGGATTGGAAGTTCCATTCAATTCAGCTATTTCCCTCCTGGTATTTTCACAGAACAATTGAAAAGGTCATATCACAGTGATATATGTGCACCCATGTTCATAGCAGCACAATTTGTGATAGCTATATCTTGGAAGCAACCAAAATGCCCATCAACCGCAGAGTGGATGAAAAAGACATGGCATTTTTATACAATGGAATATTACTCAGCTATAAAGAAGCATGATGTTGAGACCTTTATAGTTAAATGGAGGCACCGTGAGAATCTTCATTAGTGAAATAAGCAAGACTCACAGTAGTAAATATCACATTGTCTCTCTAGTGTAAATAATAAGAAGAATTGACAGAATAATTATATCCAAGAAGTATAATAGATATGATAGATATTGTAAAAGTGAAAGGGGAGGAAAGTGCTCTATAGGATATAACAGTATGTATAGTGTGTAAGATAGATGACCGTATGACTGAGTTTTGTTAGATCATTGAACAGAAGAGTTTGCACTGTCAATGTTTGAGTGTTTAGCCACTTTTTATGCTTTGATTTTGTAACTTTAACAACTATTGTTAAGATGACAATATTTAATACATCAAGTAGCTATTTTATGATAATTTTTTTGAATTCTGTATTCTATTTTTTCTAATTTTCTATTTTTTAATTTTTTCTTTCTTTCTTTTCTTTCTTTCTTTCTTTCTTTCTTTCTTTCTTTCTTTCTTTCTTTCTTTCTTCTTTCTTTCTTTCTTTCTTTCTTTCCTTCTTTCTTTCTATAATTTTTTTTAAAGTTCCACTTGTTGGCTTCCAATTTTCCTCAGTCTCTTTGTATTTTGCACTTGTCCTGGGTGGGCTGGGTGATTTGTAAAGCATTTTTCTTTTTTGCTTTGTCATTTCCTATTTTATTTTGCTTTCTGTGTTGATGCTTTTAGGTGTCTGATGTTAGCCTTACCAGTAATGTAGAGATGTGTTCTCTAGTCCTCCTAGGGCAACAGGGTATTGCAGAGTGTGGACTCACATTGCTTTGGCCAGCATGGTCACCAACTTGGGACAATGTAAAAGGCAGAGAGCATGGACTTAACACTCCACTAACTGGCACCACTGTCCCAGGGTGATGGAGGCGATGTAGAGTGAGGACCTACATTCCACTCACCAGAACCTCTGTGCTGAGGACAGTGGAGAAAGTGAAGAGTAAAGACCTACACTCTGCTTCCCAGCACCTCCATACCAGGGGAATGGAGGAGGCACACAATACAGACTCAACACTCTTTTCACTAGCATCACTGTCCTGGGCACAATAGAGTTGGTGCAGAATGCAAACTTACACTCCACTTGCCAGCACAGCACACTCGGGGCAAAGAATGCACAGAATACACTAATTTTAAATGCTAATGATGATATGAGGCCGACATCTTCCAAACTGGAGAATAATTATTTTGTCAAAATGTATATGCTTTAAATTTTAAAGATTATCCATTTAAAAATCAATGGCCCCTTGCATCATTAAAAAATCATGTATTAGTAATGTTACAGTTTATAATCCAATATTTATATCTATATAACAAGTCAAATCTAAATTTACCATAGAACTCATACTTGGTGGTGGGTATCTCCATTTTGAGAAATAAAAGATAGCATGCATTGAAATAATATAATGTTATTCTGAATGATCTACTGGTCCTCAAAATTCCTTTGAGTTTTAGGGCTGTAAATGTGGCCTGTGCTTCCTTGCTCTTGAAGACTTTGAGAGATGGGAGATATAGAATTCATTTTCAGTTTTACTCCTATGTTTCAGGGTGAGAGAAAAAAAGAAATTTACCACCCAGACTCTTGTTCTCATAAAAGCCTAAAAACAGGAGGAACAAAAGTTTGTAGGAGTTGAAATGGATTAGGACAATATAACAAATCATGGATAGGACAATATAACAAATCTTGAAAGAACTAAGCAAGAGGGAAGTAGACTAAACTATACAACTCAAAAGTGCATTGTATTTATACAGTGATCTTGAGTCACTATTTAGGGTTTCCTGACAGTAGTGCAATTATTTGTAGTCCAAAAAATAGAGAACATGTGTGGCTGTAAGTTTTGACACATTACTAATATGCAGACAACACAAGTATACAGTGAATGTTCTGTGGCTCCAACTCTAGGTCATGAGCCTGTCAGATGATAGCTCTTAGTTTTCCACTTTGGAAGGTAAAATGCCCAGTGTTTTTTATCTGAGCTTGAAGCTTTTCATACTATTTCAAGATTACCCTAATATTAAATCCTCTAGTACAATCTATTTAGCAACACATGTAAAGAAATGTATGCAAAGGGCTTATTGACTAACACTTGGAGGAAAGCCACCCAAGAAGAAGTGGCCCCTGGGATGTTGCTATGAGTGAAACTGGATTAAATCACAGCTGCACCAGGTGGAGAAAATGATACTCAAGCATAATTTCTGTCTTTTGCTTTTCTCCTGGATATCAGACCTCAGATGTAGAGCCCAGGGAGCAATGATGACACACTTCCCTAGGGGAGTGGAGTAGGCACTGCTGACAAGAGCCAAGGGCATCAAACTGTCCACCTGTGTCACAAACAAGGTGCTGAATCCCACAGACATAACATATTTATTTACCTGGAAGTTATTGCAAGTTTCCTCTTCACTCAGCCTAAAGCTTTCATATACACCTAGAATGTTTCTTCTGATTGTTCTCTGCCTTCCCCTGAAGCTTCCTGCTGTAGTGTGTGCTTTTGGTAATGAAGACTGCCTTCACCAAGAGAGCACCAGTGTGCACAAGGATGGAGATGTAGTGATTGGGTGTTTTTTATCTCTGTATTACTATATGTATCATACAGGTACCTCTAGTATAGAGCCTACTAAAGAATTATTTCTTTTTCAGTATGTGTTTTCTTCATTTATTTGTTTTCTTCTTAGAAATCAAGATAGATAATGGTGAGGTAGCCATGGATTGATGCATCAATAGTTTCTATAGTGGCATTTGTTCTATAGTGCCCCCCCATATGTGCACCAAATGCCTCCCTAAAAGTTTGGTCTCTTTTTATACTTTAGAGTATGGGAAGAGAATATTTTTGTTTATAATATTGGCTTCTTGTTGTCACTATTACAACCAGAGGGATGCCACTCTCCACCATATTCCATGGTTTATGCTCTTCCTCCTACCTTAATGACCATGTGTGACATTAGGTGATATTTTTCATCATAATTGAACTCTTTGGATTCAACAGAAGGATAAGTGGCTATTTCCAAGTGTCTCCAAATACAATGAATGGTTTGCTGATGTTTCTCTATTTCTCTATCCATCAAATTCCTTAAATTCTCACACATTCTCTACTGATATTTCTACCATTTTTACTTGAATAAACTTCCTGTAAATATTCAATTTCAAATAAACTTTATGGGGCTCTGGGACTTCTGCAACTGCAAGCTTGAGATGACATTGGAATGGTTATTGACTGAGTCTTATAGAAGATGATGGATTCACAGTGTTCCTATGGCAGCTGCCCATGTTTAAATTAAATATAGAAAGATATTTCAGATTATAAGAAAGTGCCAATACCTCATTCTTAGATTAGACATTAGGATGCTTGGTGCACAATCTGAGATGAGCAGGAACTCATTGTTAGCCTGGCCAGCTCCCAAGGAGTTTCTTTGTTACCTGTCTAGAAGATGCAGATATTTGTTTCCTCAGGTACTTAGCCAATTCTTGGGGGCCACAGACTCCATGCTTGGGGTCATGCATGAAGTTCGGTTGCTGCACTTTTGTCTCAACTTATACTTAAGGGGCTCACTGTTAGGAGGATTTTTGGGATCTCATCCATACAGAAGACCCTATCTACACCTTCCCAATCAAATTCCTGAACACTATATGAAGGAACTACTCAGTACTGGTATTGGAATTTCAGGGTGTAAACTCTTCTCACCTGGTGATGTAACATTTTCTGGGCTTCTGTGTAATCACTTATGTGTTAGCTAACAGTTTATTAAACTTTGTTTTATTGTTCTTACCATGGTGATAGACGTTTTTGTTATTTGCAAATCCAGGCCCCTAGCTTAACAAGCTGTCACTGTAGTCCCTTTAAGGCTTTACCCTATTTGAGAGCAGGGACAACAGAGTAGGGAAAATGGGGATTTTCCTCTTATAGATGGTATCTTTACCTATCTCATGTTTATTATAATATCTAGATGTTTGCTTTTATTTTTTATTGCTAGACACTTTCCCCATGTTTACATAAATTTTGAAACAGGGACTTACTGTGTTGAGCTTATGCTGGTGCATATGCTACCAGAAAATGCATAGGCTCAAGAATTACTTTTGCTTAAGCTTGTTGAAAACATGGTATTACACAGAACTTTACAACTTGAATGTGTATGTTACTTCCATCATTTTCTAAAATGTGTTTTATCAATGTGCTTAACATACAAAGTTTGGTCCTGGTACCTGCTAGATACAGTTTTTTGATAGGGACAAGTTAAAACTATTTTTGGATAATTGACTCAGAGAACTCAATAGAAATCTCTTAAAACTATTGAGAGAATTAATTTCTCATGTAACTTATTGAAAATTGATAAGTTTATTTGATCAGGACATAATTCTAGCATAGAATCCACTGAAATGTGGCTTATTTGGTGAAATGGCTTCTGAAAGGTAGATGGACTAATGTGCATTCAGGACTAACCAGGGGGATGGAGGTCACTGTATGTGGAGTCCAGCTAAACCTGTTTGAGTATTCTAACCAAAGACAGCCCGATCTGATCAGATATCATCATAATATTGTTGGGAATGAAAAAAATAACTAGATATCAAGCATTATCAATGTTTAATAAAGTTCAAGGGTGCTTCTATTCTTAGGAGGAGAGGACAAGTCACCTACACTTCTACCATTCTCTGATGTCCCCAAATATGCTCAGAGAATCAGACTGCTTTTGCAGTTGGCCCTGCTCTAGACATAAGCACTGTGAGCGCTGTCTATGGCTGAAAAGAACACATTTGCAATTTGGAGTTTTATGCTGAGGCTGATGCATCCACCAGGAACAAGAGTTTAGTGACTCAGGAGAGAATTTACATTTTTGGTAAAATGAGAAGGAAAAAGGCAAGCACTTTTGAAAAATAAAATTGTTTACACACAAGCAATTTATATTTTACATTAACCTTATGTTGGAGAATCTAATTTTAATATTTTCAAGTTATTATATTGATGGGATATACAAATGCAGTGGCCATAATATTTATATTGTAGCCTTAATACCTTCGTTTTTATGTGAGTGTACAAATACACTTAAAGTAGCATCATTCTGTCTCTGTTTTTCATCAAAGTATTTTCCTTACATAGCATAATAGTATTCATGCTATTCATGCTAATGATTTTACCTGCACAATATACACCAATTCAACCTATCATTATTCAATTCTCATTGATTTGTGGATGTTCCAAAATTTCTAATTAATTCCTCCTGTCATTTAAAAACTGCAATGGATGTGTGATACATAGAAGAATGTTCTCTGATTAAGGCTAAAGAATGTTGAAGGGTAAAATAGCTGTGTTCAAAGTCATATAGTGTTTAAATTATCTTATGCACATTATAAAGCTACATACTGTGACAAAATAATGGACATTTTCAACCAACCACTCACAGTAGTAGTTCCATAAGCTTTACATTGGGCATATGGCATCATGTTGATATAAAGGCATATCCTTTATTAACACTTAGATTTGATTATATTGTATGCATTATCTTAGTAACTTATTTGATGATTTACCCACCATCAGCTTTTAATCATAGGAAAGTTCTTCTAATTTGTAAAAAAACTGTTTTGTATTTTAAGGCAAAATACTGTTGATGAAATATTTTTAAAATGATTTACTAGGCTTTTTCTTGCTGTAAATATTTTTAGGTAAATCATGCTTAACCAGAATTGGATACGAGTATCCAGGTTGGAAACAAAATACTCATTATTTGCCTTTTGTTTTCTATTTGCAATGCATCTCAGTGTGTAATGTTGAAAATACATTTGTTTTAAGTTTATTACTTTTATATTTTAAAAAAGCATTTAGTATCTCTGGAATTTTTTTCCGAGAAATATGCATACTCACTTAATTTCAGTTTTCACAATAGGCTATTTTTCACTTTGAATAAGGTAATCTTCAGTGAATTTCTACAAAAATCTTGAAATAAAAAGTATAAATGACTATCAGACAGATAGAAAGATTGAAAACAGATATCGATAGCAACAGTTTAGTTTCTTATAATCTGTCTAATTGATGTATCTATAACTTTAATGAATTTGCTCTAAATAACATGTTTCTTTTGTATTCTGAAAGTTTCACTGCTAGTTTAATTTTTTTATTTTAAAGAGAATGAAACAAAAGAGGACAGAACAAAGCAGGTCAGAACAGAACAACATATGCAGCACAGCACTTTACAACAAGACAACCAGATATTAACAGTAGCTATCATAATGTCTCTTTCTTTGTGATAGTTGAGTATGACTTCAAATATAATAATATCAAACATAACAAAATAGTATGAAACCATTCAAGAGAATGAAAGAACTACAGTATATTCTGAACCAAATAACAGAAAATGATCAATGGCTACTATAATATCTCAATTTCCATAAAAAATTGTTTATACTATCACATATATTAAAATCACAATGAGACACAACATGATAGAACTGATGGTAATAGAAGAATAAAAGCATGGTAGGACTTGAAAATAAGACAATATTAAATCAATACTTTTATAGACAAAATTTTAGAACACTTGTGTAATATTTCATTGATATAAAAATTATCTCTTAATGTTTTCAGTGACAGTATTGATAGAAGTTGTTTAACATTAATATTTATGAAATACTTTTTAAAATTTTTTTATCACTTTTCTAGAATTTTAGGGCTTTTAAAATGTCTTATTGTGTGATGTTAAGATTATAGCTATACTATATATCTTTTTCTCAAAGACTTTCATTTAACAATTTTTATATTGGAAATCGTTTTTTATTATCATTTACTCATCTTTATTTTGGGGGCCATACCAGAATTTTATTTCTTAGGTGAATAACCTTATGTATAATGGGATATTATGCCTGCTTGCCTCTTCTCTCTTTCTGTCCAAACTTGTTAACTATCCCCATGGCTTAGAAATTCCACAGGAATACTAAGTCATTCACTTGCTAACAGAGAAATGTTGCTTTGAAAACTTTATGAATGAAAATCTATTTGCAATATAGCTTCTTTAAGAAGCTTCATACCTCCAGGGATTTAGCTCAGTGGCATAAATGTCTGCCTGGCAAGTGCTAGGTCCTCAGGTCCATCCTTGGTACAAAAAAAGCTTCATTCCACAGCATTCAAAGAGATTGCACTTTGTCATTAGTATGTTTACAGCTTTCTTAACTGAAATCCCAGGAAAGGAAGTGGAGTAATTGAGCCATGAATCTCTGGAAAGAGGGTGAACTTTTATTCCTGACCATCACCCATTCTCATTGTGACTCCCTGTTTCATTCTTTAAACAACATATAACTTTTGACTTCAGAGAATTTCAGTTTTACATTTAATTGTATCTGCCATTATCATATAAAGTTTTATATATATATATATATATATATATATATATATATATATACATTCATAGATGCAGTGTAATATGTCCATATATATTTACAACATGTAATAGTTAAATCACCTAAATCATTGCATCCACCACCCCAGTTATTTACTCACATGCATCAATAGCAATTTTGTTTGGTATATATTAATATAGTAATATTAAGGAAGAATCTTTTTCCTAATATAAAGCATTTAAACAAATGGATCCTTATTAGTACTGAACACTATATGTTCCTCAATACATTATTTTTCTGCTTGAAGTCTGGCAGATAGTTAAAATTACAACATTTTCTAAACTACTGTATAGTGCAATACACCAATTTTATAAGCACATACAGCAAGGTCATGTTAACTGGACAGCAAATACAAAAAAAAATGATGAAGCAAGTCACCTAAGAATCTTGCAAGGTCACTAAGCTCCATCATGTGAAATTCACAGCCATGAATCATCTAATTCCAATTACTGTCTATAAAGTCAATTTTCTAATATCATTTTCATATATAGTTTCTAATTATATGAGTGTGTGGAAAGAACTCAAGCATGCAGGTCATATATGGTATTGACTGGATAAGAACGTAGTCATTGATTCTTTTCCCTAAAGACTTCTGTGCTTTTATGCAGGTTAACACTCAGAAAATACCAGAACTACCTGGCATTTACTTTTGCCATAGAAGAGATCAACAGGAATCCACAGCTTTTACCCAATATTTCTCTGGGCTATGAGTTCCATAATTTCATTTACAGTCATTGGAAAATACTAGAGAATTCCTTCATTTTGCTCACAGGACAACACGAAATCCCTAATTACACATGTAGGAGAGAAAGCACATGTGCAGCAGTACTGACAGAAACACCGTGGGGAACCTCAGCTGAGATTGGACCACTGCTGGAACTCTACAGATTTCCACAGGTAAAGGTTGGTGGGATAGATGATGACAGAAGCACATCTGTAGTGCTTCAGCTACCAGGAGCAAAAAGGTTTAAATATAATTTGGATGTTTGTCATCTTTCAAAGGTTATAATGAACAAGAGTCTGTACACAGACTTCATGAGTTACACATTTGTTTCATTTTTCTTTTTTGGATCAATGAGGAAGTAAAGAAGAAAAGAAGTATGTTCTGGGGATGCCTGAGTAATTCAGTGAAAAAAAGAAAACTCCTGAGGGAGATATTTACAATTATGGAAAGAACACATGTCTCCTTCTACAACTTGAAGATGTTACTCAGAAGTAGTACTTCAGCACTACTATTGTGCTTTCCACAAACATTTCAGTGTATTGCTCAATTTTCTTTTTTTTTAAGGTTACCTTTGGCCCATTTGATCCAATGTTGACTGACAGGGTCCAGTATCCTTCACTTTATCAGGTGGCCCCAAAAGACACATATTTGGTCCTTGGCATGGTTTCCTTGATGCTTCATTTCCACTGGACATGGGTGGGCCTGTTCATCACAGAAGGCCATAAGGGTCTTCAGTTTCTCTCAGATATGAGAGCTGAGATGGACAGGAACAGAGTCTGTGTAGCCTTTGTGAAAATGATCCCAACTGTGGCTGCGTCATATTTCTCAGCTCTGCAGAAACATGATATCCTGACCACAGATACATCATCAGTAAATGTGGTGGTTGTTTACTATGATGATAGTACAAATGATGTGAACTACAACATAGTGCAAAACTTAGTGTCATGGAAAGTCTGGGTGACAAACTCACAATGGCAAGCTGACCTGGATGGAAGAAACTTCATACTTGACCCATTCCATGCTGCTCTTATTTTTTCACACAAGCATGAAGAGATTTTAGGTTTTAAAAATTTTGTTCAGGAAGCTACCCCTTTCAAATACCCAGAAGACACTTATCTCATTATGTATTGGTACAAGAATTTCCATTGCTCCTTCTCTGAGTCTGACTGTGCATTGGAGAATTGTACACCTAAAGCCTCTCTGGCCTCATTGCCTCCAAATTGTTTTGACATAGCCATGAGTGACAGGAGCTACAATGTATACAATGGTGTGTATGCTGTGGCCCATGCCCTCCATGCAATGCTTTTTGAAGAAGTACAAAGGCCATCAGTGAGAACAAACCAAGTGATGATGTTTCCCCCCAGGCAGATAATGCATCTTTTTTTAGATGGCATGCAATTTTACCAAGGTGCCTCACTCAAATTGTTCTATGTGCTTCACTCAAGAATGAGTCATTTCTATAAAATGCAAGATGTTGTGTGTCAAGGCTTATTGTTAATTAGGTATTTCTTGAGATACTTGAAATGATCTTCAATCAAGGCACCACTGGAAAGGAAGAGACAGGAGGCGAGCTCATTGCTTCTGTCTATAGGATGTCAATACTTTACCTACGTAAACATGTTTCAATATTCCCTTAAAGAGTGCCTGGAAAAGCTGTACTCTCTTACTAAGATAAATGGTGTTAAATCCAACAGTACACATAATAAAACTTTATTTAACTCTGCAAGCTCTTCAGATATTTGTGAACTCATTTTGTTGGTAGATGCTAAGGGAATACTCACATAGACAATAAGATTTGATTTGGGGGTTTAGAAGGTTTGAATGCACAGTTGATGATTTCCCCTAACTCAATGGCACAGCTTATTTAAATTTGTTTGTATAGAATTCTGTTTTTTCCTTAACTGACTGATATTTCTTGAACATGGTGACATTTTAGTTTTTACACATTAATGTGCTCCAGTTTAGTAGATACCAGTGTTAAAGTTGCTTTATGTAAACTGGAACAATAACACTTAATTACTTTCCCCCTCTATATTTTCTGACTGTATCCTGGAGCCCTGTTCACATAGGATGATGTGTCTATTTTAGCTACACCCCTTTATGAAGAACATCCATTTTAAGAATCCTGCTGGATATCAAGTGAATATGGATGACAGAAGGAAAATGGACTCGGAGTATGACATTCTCAATTTCTGGAATTTTCCAGAAGGCCTTAGAGTTAAGGTTAAACTAGGAACATTTTCTTCACATGCTCCACACGGCCAAAAAATGACTTTATCTGAGGATATGAGAGACTGGGTCACAGGGATTACAGAGGTATGTTGTACCTAATCATGATGCACTACCTTAATCACATGTAAGCAAAATACTATCATAAGTTTTGTGCTCCCAATTTTGCTCATGCAATGAGCACATGTGGAAATTGAATCACTGAATTTTCAATTTGAAAAAAATATATTTGTTTATAACCTTTTGAAAGAGTGGAAATGAAATGCATTTATTTAATTATATTTTTGTAAACATATTTTTCATACCATGAAATAAATTTGACAAATTGTTTATTTATGTACATGTAGAAATTAAATTTATTTGTAGCTCTGAAGAAGTAAATAAAATTCTAAGAAGTTGCCATTATACATTTTTTTCCTTAGATTCCCAGTTCAGTATGCAGTGAAGATTGCAATCCTGGATTTAGAATAAGCCCTCAGGAGGAAAAGCCTGCCTGTTGTTTTGATTGCACCCCTTGTGCAGACAATGAGATCACCAATGACACAGGTAGGAGCATGTCCTGTGGATATATTCTCATTCTCTTTTATGTTCACTTCCTCTATGTGGGAAATAGAAGATATCTTGTAGAGAACACTGAAAATACAATTTTTCCTTCAGTATCAAATTATTTGTTATATTGAGAGCTATTGCCTGGTTGGAAGACACATTTTACCTTTTGAAGTGTATTCTAACTCATTTTCCTTTTATTGCACTTTTATTAATTTTTTAGTTTGTTTTTTGCATTGTTAGAAATTAAACCAAAAGATATTCAATCAATGACCTATATCTCAGTCCTTGGTGTTCATTATTATGAGGCAAAACATCACCAATTTGCCTCAGAGTGTCTCAAAAATTAAAAAAAATGTCAGAGACCCCTAATTCTCCAGAATAATACTTACACACCACCACATATACTTACATTGATTTATTTTTTTATCTGATTATATGAATTCTTTCTCAAGACACACTGTCCCCACCTCATACCTTCTAAGTTTCATCTTTATTGAGAAGTTTAACTTGGAGTAGATTTAAAGCCAACTCTGCACAACCTTTGGAACCACAGCAGGATTATAGTCTGCACCAGTTCAGCATACTTCATTTTCCAGTGGCTGACAAAATTCTTCACAAAAACCAGGTGTTCAGAGAGACTGAATTAGACTGGATATAGAAGGAAGTGTTTGTTGTACAATATACACATAACACAACACAATCTAATTACTAAGATTTAATCCCCTCTTTCCTAGAATGCATAGGTGATTGGGGAGAAATATTATGGCATAAATTAGAGTCTGTACCATGAAATTGCAAGGATGATATGCACACAGAATAAGGGATTTAACAAGTAATAATATCTATGTTTCAGGAGGGTGTCATAGGCACTTTACATGGGTAATAGCACTAGTATCAGAATGAAAGGAGACATAAATACATTTAGGACTACATATTCACCATTCATGGAATGTTCAAATATCCTAAAGGAAAATACCATGCAATTGTAACATAGACAAAATGAGGATATGGATTGAAACATATACTAAAAAATTTATACAAATCAAATGTTGAAGACTCTAGCATACCATAAGTACCACTTTGGAAATATTTAACTTTCTTATAAATCATGACATGGAAGAATGATTTTCCAACTGAAAATTTTCTAATTTGGGTTTTCAACTGACACAGGATTGATTTCAAACATTCTTAGTATGATTTCAAATATTCTCTAATGTATATGAAGACAGATTATATACTATATAATGTAGATACTTTGAATACTCATTCTCCAAGTATGGGAATATGATAGTTTTAAAAAACGTTCTAGTGGCACACATACAGAACAGTATCTAATATCAGTTAATATATTCTTCTGGTTTTATCACTCTCAATCATACATAGTATATAGAATGGAGCAAAGCACAAATTAAAAATCATGTGTCACTGAAAATCTATTGAGTTCAAAATAAAAGTACACTGAAACACATATATTGTATATTACATATACTTTTGTATTTTTCTGTATTTAAATAAAAAAGCCAAAGTTCTGTATTTGAAATATCCATCACACACTAGAAAAATGTAGAGCAAATTGAACAAAAAGAAAATGATCAGATACTGTCTGAAAGAAATATTTTAAAAATTGAGACAGAAATAAGCAGAATTAAATGTGGTCCTGGCAAAAAATTGAGAACACAGTACAACTGATCAAGAAGAAAAATTAAAACCTTGCAGAATATCATGACAGAAATTTGCCCGTTGGTATAGAGAAAAAATAAACACAATTAAATATTATTCTGGTAAAAAAAATGGGACAACCCTTAGTGTGATTAATCAAGAAGAAATACAACAAAACCTATCATGAAAGAAATTTATCTATTAGTACATTTATATAGAAAATTTTGCATATGAATATATAAGTAATTTGACATCAATCCATGCCTTGAAGTCTATAAAATCACAGGAAAATTTAACAAAACTGTACTAAGAAATGATTAAAAATCTCCAGAGTACTAACATCTCTCCAGTACCGTGTCTATTAACAGATGGGAACCCATAGTGTAATATTTGATTCCAAATTTTTATTGATTAATTTCAACAGTGAAAGTTATATGCATTCAAAACCATTATCAGTACTGAACTAATTCTTCCAGAAAAAAAGAAAAAGAAGAGGCAAGGAACATAGCAAACTGGCATAAGCCCCGATCTGGCAAGCTCTAAGTCCTGGGTTCAATTCCCAGTTAAAAAAAAAGAAAGAAAGAAAAATTAAAAGAATATCAATTTATTTTAAACCAGGAACCAAATTTTATTACTCAATTTGGTATTACTGAAAATTTACTTAGAAGAAACAAAGTTCATAGTCCATTTTTCAAACTAAATTCACATATTTTATTCTACTTTGAGGTATACATCTGAGGGGTGATATATAATGTCAAACTCATAAAGTATAATTAAATACCCAGCACCTGGGAAAAAAATGCTTTATTAGCATTTGGAGACAATACAATAAAATTCTACATCTCTGTGATTTACAAAGTAACAATAACAAGAGTATTCTTACCAAAGGAGAATTAGAAGAAAAGTCTGTAAGGCCCCCAAAAATAGTGTATAAGGTTTTGTATTGCATACTATGCAGCTTGTATTCATTTTTGAATGTAAGAATGACATAGTCCCTTTCCATATCATACTTATGCCAGACATGACATGACACTCTACATCCTGGTCAATGCAATGAAGAAAAGACACACACACACACACACACACACACACACACACACACACAATTAGGAAAGGAGAAACATGAATATAGGATTTTCCAATGATATTGGTTTTTAAGTATAAAAGTCATGCAATTGAATAAAATTATATTGAATTTCTTGGTTATGGCATACAAGAGTATGAAAAGATAAACTGTTTCCACACCTGAGTCATAAGGAACTCATATATAAAATTTTTATAACTGATTTTGCAACATTTAAAAAATCATTAAATATGCAGTGATATATCCTGTAATGGTTTTGAAAGATATCAGAATTAAACTATTGAAATACTCCTTTGACAATAAAAATTAAATAAGTGGTTGGAGAAAACACATTCTCTGATGAAGATGCTTGGTAATGAAGCTATTTCTCATTTAATATGCTTCTTCATATATATTTCCCTGGAAATTACAAATTATGCTATCTTCCTAATATGAGATTGCTCAGTGAATATCTGGGGAATCATTTCTAAAGATTTGAATTAGATCAAATAAGTGAAGGAAGCAAAGGAAGTAATAAAAGTAGAGCTTTTAATACTGTGCAAAAATGGAATTGTTTTAATGATACTCCAACTTTAGGAGGAAAGTAAACAACAAACAGTATTATTAAGGAGTTGTTTTTGATATAGAGTTTTTATTTGTATCTAGAAAGAAATGAAGAAGTGAGGTGTGGTGATGCAAGCCTGGAATCCAGCGGTCTGGGAGGCTGAGGCAAGAGGAATTTAAATCAGAACACAGCCTTGGCAACATGATGACTTAAGGAGGTCATTCCTCAATAAAATTTAAAAGGGTACAGAGTATTTCTCAGAGCAAAGTTTCTGAGATCAATTTCACATAGTGAAAAAGGAAAAACAAAAAATATAAAACACAACAATTAATTCAATGAGTTTCTGGGGATGAAAAAAAGGAACAAAAAAACTACACAAGTGATAATTTTAATTTTTGTTAGATATGGAGTATTGCATGAAGTGTTTACATCATCAATATGCCAACACTCAAAGAAACTACTGTCTGCAAAAAGTTGTGACATTTCTGGCTTATAAAGATCCTCTAGGGAAGGCTCTGGTTGGTACTGCCCTGAGTCTCACTGTGCTCACAGCTGCTGTTCTTGGGCTCTTTGTGAAGCACCGAGACACTCCCATTGTCAAGGCCAACAACTGGGCTCTCAGCTACATCCTGCTCATCTCTCTCACCTTCTGTTTCCTCTGTTCTTTACTCTTCATTGGCCGTCCCAACACAGCCACCTGCATCCTCCAGCAGATCACATTTGCAGTTGTGTTCACTGTGGCTGTTTCCACTGTGTTGGCCAAAACCATCACTGTGGTGCTGGCCTTTAAGGTCACTGCTCCAGGCAGAAGGATGAGGCAGTTGCTGGTATCAGGGGCACCAAACTACATCATCCCCATTTGTTCTCTGATTCAACTGACTCTCTGTGGCATCTGGATGGGGACAAATCCACCCTACATTGACACAGATGCACACTCAGAACATGGTCACATCATCATCATGTGCAACAAAGGCTCCCTCACTGCCTTCTACTTTGTCCTGGGATACCTGGGCTCTCTGGCCCTGCTCAGCTTCATGGTGGCTTTCCTGGCCAGGAACCTGCCTGACACATTCAATGAGGCCAAGTTCCTGACATTCAGCATGCTGGTGTTCTGCAGTGTGTGGGTCACCTTCCTCCCTGTGTATCACAGCAGCAAGGGGAAGGTGATGGTGGCCATGGAGGTCCTCTCTATCTTGGCCTCCAGTTCAGGGCTGTTGGGTTGCATCTTTGCCCCCAAGTGCTACATTATATTGTTAAGGCCAGAGAAAAATTCTCTTAAGGAGATCAAGTACAAAACACATGCTGTGAGAAAGGGGCCTTCTTATCATTAAACATAGTTGTTTACTAATATAAGCAGTGTTCTTGATGTCAAAATTGAACCATGTGTGAAGTCAGATACTATATTACACTATAATACTTATATGCTTAGTAAGTGATGCAACTTCTTTTTCTAATGGCATAAAGGTCACTAGAAGCTATAGTTCTCTCATATCTTTCAGTTGAATTTGGTTCTGGATTTTTTGTTTTCTATTTAAATCAGAATCCATTCTATTGGTTGTATTATCCGTATTACTCTTGTCTGCCTTTTGGCTTTCACAATATTTGTCTCAGGTTAAAAAGGTAATAAATTCCTTCCTGTACATCATCATGTTCTTGAATTCTTTAACATGTTTTATTGCTTCTTTCTCCTGAAGGAATATCCTGTATTCAATGTGCTGATTACAGTGCAACTTGGTAGTTGTATGCATATTTATTTTCTCATCTTTCCCTTTTGTAATTAGTTAAATTAATTTTAAGTGTTCGTTCCCACAAAGCTTTTAGGAATCTAGAATTGCTTAGTCACATGAAAGTATAAATAGAGTTGATTATATGAAGGCCCTGTATTTAATTTATAGAATAATTTCCAGAAGAACTTGTAGATAGGCAGTAGAATGTCTTTTCACCCTAGATTTGCATTTCTTTTCATCCTTATTAATAATTTATTATTGACAGCTATACATGTGAATAATGTACATGAGTATTATACCATAGTTTATATAGGAAGTTTTTTGTCATGTTTATATCCAGGTTTTTTAAGGGTTTTTAGATAATAATGTCATAGGAAATGTTTTCCCTGCCATATGTTATTTACTGTATATGTATATATGGATTCATATTAATGTATATATTGAATTTTTTCTGGCACACTGGTATGCACATGTGAAACCAGCACTATGGGATAATGAAGTTGGAGATGGCAAGTTTGAGCTCAACCAGGGATTCTTTCAGAATTAACAAGAATCTTTTTGAAAATGAATATTAAATAAGTTGATCAATGTAGATTCCTCAGTACCCATAGCTAGTTTTTGGCTTCTGAGGCATTATTTCCACTTTAAAATTTTAAACTGAAGAATTCAAATTAATCATGTTGACTACATATTGCTAAATAAAACCTTAATTAGGCACATGGTGCAGATCATTGAGACTTTTAAGAGTATATTTAAATCCAGTATCTGCCATCTTTTTTAAAAGAAAGAGAACATTTCTCTTTTATATTGGATTTTTGAGTATGCATAGATGATAAAAAAAATTCCACAAATGAATGGATTGAAAGAGTGGTTATAAAGATGGGTGGATGGAAGCACAGATGGGTAAGTGGAAAAGAGTATTAAATATAGAAAAGGGTCATCAGAGTTCATAGATAAATCGATGGGAGTAAAGAGAGAAGCAGATGGAGGGAGTAAACACAAAAGCAAAATGGAGAGTTGGAGAATTTTATTCTTTTGTTGTTGTCTTCAGATGTTCCCAATATACTCATGTGAAGATGAATCAACTGATGAACACAGGGCCCCTTGTTGTAATCATTTTCCAAACATAAGTTTCTGAGGGCCACATAAGAGAAGTTGTGGGAAAAATAGAGTGGAAAGAAAGGAAAATTTGTTGAGCACTTACTGGGTGCCAGAATCGTGCTAGGCCTTTTGTGCTATAGTCTGCAGCAGCCCCCAGTAGGACACATCACTCCACAGTTTTACAAACTGGAAATGGAATATTTGAAGGGAAATGATTCACTATTGTCACCCTCCTAGAAACCAGCCAGAAGCGGGATGCAGGACCTAGCCTAGGCTGTTAACTTCCCCAGTTCTCCTCTAGTCACTTTCTGACCTATAACTGCCTCTGAAGGCCCATTACTTTCAAGGAATTCCTTTGACTTAAGGTTCGGACTTTTGTCAGAACTGTTTCTGTCAGGAAGTGGCATTCACCTGCTACCAGTTTCAACCTACCAAATGATGTAGCCAGCCCTCTGCAGTAGAATGGCTTGCTGAGCTGAAAACTGAGTGTGACAGTAGATAAGAATCCTGAAGCCTTCATATGGCACTCATGGGGAGAGGACATAATTCATCCATTGATACCTGCTTCATCTACACCAGACAAGTATGCAAAACTCAGGCTCAGAAAAATGAGATGACTTTTCAGGCAGAGCCAAGATGTCAATCCAGAAGTCACAGGTGTCCCACTCACTCCTGCTGACTTCCTCACATCCTGATCTCCATGCTTCTCTAAGGTAGGCCTTCTCAGCCACCTCAGTCAATATACGTTGAGCCTCTCCCTGTGCAACATCACAAAAGTTTCATGAGAGATATCTGCAAGGATGATGATGAGACAGCAGAAATGGCATGGGAAGGGGCCCAAAACCTCAGTTCATAAAAGGTATGGTCAAGTCTTCTAAAATGCTCACTACTGCCTAGGTCTGCTGTATGCACTCTAGAGATTAGTCCACTTCTTAGCAGCAAAAGCACCATGAGGTGTGGACCCCACTGTCCCAATTTTACAGATGTGGACAATGAGGCCCAGACATGTAATGTGGGCTGAAAGTCTTCAAGTCCAGAGAGCATGGCAGAAGCCTAACCAACTCCCTGCCTCAAAGTTGTGTCCACTCCAGTCCTCATGACTCCCTCTCCACACTCCTTTCCCAAGGTTTGACACAGGGTAGCCAAATGGACACAGGGCTCTGATGCTACTGCCTGGGGCCTCAGGAAGAAGTGCCCTACTCTGGGATTGGAGTCCACCCTAAGCGACCCTTCTCTCTATCCTGCTCTGCAGAGGAAGAACTTATATGACACCCTTCCTGCCCCACACCTACTGTACAAATCATCATGCGCCCTGTCCCTTCCCTCAACAGTCAATTCTGAAACACCTAAAACACAGGCACAGAGCTGGGGGCTGGAAACCACAATGAGGGATTCAGACATGGCACTGCATTTAGAAGAGGAAAGACAGGAAGAAAAACACACTTGGTGACAGATGAAGCTCTGAAGTTACAGAACAGGACAGAAATGGGACTAGGGTCAACTGCTGTGGTGATTTTTGAGCAGGAGCCAACCAAGGGGTTGCTTGTGGGGAGAGAGCTCCCAGCCAAGGGGCAGGATGAATAGCAGCCCTGATAGATGTGGCCTTAGGGGCAGCAGGTGAGCCAGGGGCCTGGGGTAAAGGTAGAGCTATAGGAAGAGCAGTGATGGATTCTGCTGCTTCCCCAGCCTTTCCTGGTAGATGTCCTTCCTGTTACCAGAGTCAGAGAACAGACTCCCAGAGCCATGGCCATAAACCCTGAGAGTCCATCTAGAGCGACAGGTTCAGCAGTGTTTCCAAGGACTCATACCTCAGTGCTTCATGAAGAATGTCATGCATTATCTCTGAGTTGAAAATTAGAAGCCTTACTGATGTCCTATCCCCCACCTGCATGACCATTCCAGCACCACAGGGGGAAGGAACTGACATCGAAGTCTGTCTGAAATATCCCACTTCACTGCCCTGTGATGTCACTGCAGACAGTTGGTACTGCAACTATATCAGGATATATTTACAGCATCTTACCAGAAACTAAAAAATGCAGCATCATTTTCACTCTCACTACTGAAAGCCATTGGGTCAGAGAATGAGGAATCTGCGGTAACACAAGGTGAAATATACATTTATTCACAAAATAGAAAGGTGACAAAAGATTGCCCTATCCAGCTCTGTGCCAGGGCACCTCACTGTTCTAAGGGCTCAGAATGCCACATGTAATGCCCATATCCAAAGAGAGACACTCAAAGCACAACTGGAAGATTCAGGCATTCAAGGAGCATGTGTCTGGGCTCAGCCTGGTAAGGAAAAAGCCCCACAGCATGAAAACTAGAGGACAATATGAACTACTCCCTGACTGCTGCCCTTCCTCTGTGGCCTCTGCTCCATACACAAGATGCTTCCCACTGAGCAAGGCCACATGGCTGACCTCCCACCAACGGGCTCCCTCTGCTCCATCCTGCCTTCATGCCTTTCCTCTAGCTCTTCTCTCAGCCTGGAGGTACACATCCTCTCCCTTTTTCCTGGGGAGGGGATGTGAAGACATCAGATGTGATAAAAAAAAGGCCTTATAAACTAATACACCTAAGTTTGCAGCCTTGCCCTACTGCTTAGAGTTGCAGGACCTTACGGTTTTTAACTTGCAAGGCTTCAGCTCCCTGATTTGAAAACAAGAATAAAAAAGTCTGATGGTCATATGGAAGTGTAAAAAAAAATTGTGAAAGCAAAGGAAAATTTAAAAATCTCAAAGCTTCTATGTCACTATATTCAAAGACAACAAAAGGCAGACACATCTGGTTTCCATAAATAGAAAATGGTAAAACTCAGCTACTCTGCCATTCCAACACCAGCTGCAGCATGTAAGATAAGACAAATGTACCTCCAACAAAAGTGCACCATGTTACACTAACCCATTCCAAGGATTCAAGGAGATGTCACCCAGAGACAGCTTGGCTTGTCTTTAAGACAGTGGTTGATTCTTCCCTCTCACCCTAGCCTTGACCTTCCTACAAAAGGAGAGAAATACCCCAATTAAATTGCTGGACCTATGTAACCAACTATAAAAAGTCCTTCTTAGTACTTCCAGTTTTTTGTATTTCCTGTTAGCAACAAATTTAAATGTTTTATTAAACTCAAGTTGAAGTTGATGATGTGGAATAGAGATTTCCATCAGTCTGCCAGTGTAAATAAAGCTGTTTGCCTTCCAAGTTCCTTTGTGCTAAGGGTCTTATATCAGGCTAGGTCCCCTTTTCTGCAACAGGAGTAGTAAACAAGCAAACCAGGGCACATGGCAGGCTCAGCCCACATCTTGAAAAAGATCAGTAAACAGCAGCTCTGAGGAGATGCATTATTGGTCAGCACCACATCCCTCTAGAAGCAGCTGCAGTGTCCTTCTTTTGGAGGGGCCTCCCTGATATCCCCTCCCACTGTGGGTGGCCCTGTACCTTACCCCTCATTATTTAGGTTGTGGGGTCCTAAATTCTTTGCCTGTAAAGTCTCCATACCTGAATGAATGATTGTGTATGTGACAGCAAGTATCTAAGTATGAGTATGAGTCTGCTTACCAGAAGAATGCTGGAAAGAGCATGTAGCAACAAAAGACTCATCTCAGATACTAGCACCAGGAGTGAAAATTCAGGATAAACTGAGTGTTATGGCCTGTATCTAGATGTGCCTTCAAGGCCTCCTGTGCTTGTAGGTGGGGTTTTTTCAAAGCTACCTTAAGTGTTTGTGGTACTTCATTAGTCCACTGATAAGAATTTGCATAGTGCTGGATGTGTCAAAATGGATATAATAAAGGCAAAAGACCCAAGCTGGGTGTAGATTGCATCAGCCAAAGTACATGTAACCTGGATGGGATACAAGGGAAAAACAGGCTGTTGTTGCTTTCTGTCTACCATGCTATGGACTGTTTTGCTGTGCCATGCCTGCCTGCCATGCTGCCCTGTCTTGGAGCCAGTCACTTAGGGACTGAAACCTTTACAAATTGTCCTCCTTTAATTTGTGAGTGTTGGTGTTTTTGTCACAGCAATGAGAAAAGTAACTTGAGAATTGCAAAGAAAATGCAAATAAGACAATTGAAAGAAAGGGGTAAACAAGTTTTTTGCGTGGGCAAATAGTGCACTGCTAAGAAACAGATAAATGGAGATGTGCCATGTTTTAGAACACAATTAACATAAAGCAAATGCAAAAGGCTCTCTGCACCCTGCAGAGAGGAGGATCCAGTCAAAGGTGGAAGATCTGGAGCTCACTGCAGAGTCCCCTGTGAGTCTGTATCAGGCAGCTGAGGTTCTGCATGGGAAGGCTAAAGAGGCTGCACTGGAAGCCTGGAGATGGATGTCCAGAAGGAATTCCCCCTCCTCCAAAGAAGCAAAGGTGAAACTTTCTTATTTTCCTTTTTATGCCATCGAGGCTACAAGCCTATTGGTTGTTGCCACCACAATCAAGGTGGGTCTTCTGTTGTCAGTTAAATCCATCAACCAGACACTCAGAACTGTGCTGATTAAATTTTCCAGGCATTTTTTACTCAAGATGACACAATTAACTATGACAAGGGCATGATGACCCCTTGCAGTCTCCTCACTGGGAAGGGTTTCCTTTCTTCCAAGCACCTATTAGCTCATCAGACCTGACTTCCACTCTTACATCCTGCCATGGGTAAAAAGATGGGGAGCTTTTGGGAGGCATTTCCTGGATTCATAGGGAAGTGATGCTGGGTCCACACAGATACCTTGAAGAGTGGAGGAGGCTGTTCAGGTGAATGAAAACATGTGACATATTTGATGAAAACTGAACTCCAAACCAAAGCTAGGCAAGTCATCTAGGGAGGAGTCCTAAGGAATTGTCTCTAAAAGCATAGAAATCACCCTGAGGCTTGACCAGGCTTTGTCCCTGCCTCCATCCTCCTCCAAGTGGAATGCAGCTCAATTTTCTAATGATGAATTTCAACTTGTCAGCATAGCAGAGATCCTGGCAGCTCTAAAATTAACTTCTGAGGAACAATCAAGTTACGTCCTATGTGTGATAGCCTGGCACCTGAGTGATTTAATTAGAACCTTCAAGTGTTAGGAGGAAAGAAGCTGAGTAGTATATTTCCACACAAGCTTATTTTTTGAGAGAGAGAAAAAGAGAGAGAAACTGGGAATGTCCAGTATGATTAGAAGAACAAGAAGATGCCCTGAAAGTCATCAGGTGCAGATACACTGAGCTGCAGGTATCAATCTTCATACAGGAGATTGCCAGAGAAGCACTTGGACAGGACAGGGGGTAGGGGCTGGGCTCCATGTCACCCAGAGAATCAGGAGGTAAAAATGTCTGGGAGAAGTAGCCAGCAGGCTCCTCTGTATGAATTTGGCCTCTAGTCACACAACTGACACAACCCATGGACAGACTATGCCCTGGGTTACACAGACAGGGCCATTATGGCACTAAAATACAAACAGGCTCAACTCACAAAGCCATGCACCCTGTCACAGGTCTGTTCCAGGAAGACACACAGGCACCTCCTTCACAGCACCCAAAGTGCCACACAAGTGTAACAGGAACCCATCTGTTCTACCCACAACAGCACATCCTTCAAAGTCTTTCCACACACTAGGTCCCACTGAATTGTCACAATTCCACAAAGAGGGATGATGAGCATGAGTCTATAGAGGAAGAAATTGAAACTGAGATGTGGAACAAGACAAAAACTGAAGGAGCTACTCCTATAAGAGACACTTCAGGCCCAGTGACTTCCCTTGAAATTTTCCTAGAATATTCTGGGAAAACTAGTATTCTTAGCCATTTGCCCTGGGTTAAACTTTGCTTCATGTGGAAAAATAGACATCTTATGTGCATAACTGATTGTGTACTATATTACAGAACCAGCAAGATAAATTCTACATTGGGAAGTAAAATAAACACTACTTCTATCATTCTACTGTTTGTTTCAAATTAATAGACTGTATCTGTACAGAAATCATGTATAAAGTATGAAATATCCTTTCATATCATGCCAACAGACACCAAGTAAAACCCACTAATTTAATTTTTTTTTGTTTGGCTTAGAGAACTTTATTATTATTCTTAAAGCTACCTTTAAGTACACAAAAAGACATCCTGTCAAAAGCTTTCTCCTGCTCTTCCTCCTCTTTGTTCTCCTCCCAAGAAAGACAGGCCATAAACAATGGTAGATTACAGATTTACACATATCAGAGGATTCATTGTTGAATTTTACAAGAATTATAGGGCAGAATTAATGTCAATACTGTTTTTTTTCTTTTTTTTTTAATTTGAAAGAGAATAAAACAAAAGGGGGCAGTACAGAGCAGATCAGAACAGGACAACATAGGCAACACAGTACTTTACATTAAGTCAACTGGACATCAACAGTTTCTAACACCATATCTCTTACTCTGCTATAGTTGAGCATAGTTTCAAATACAATACTATCAAACATAATACAATAGTATTAAGCCATGCATATAGTGAAAGAATTACATGGCTTTCTGAACCAAATAACAGAAAATGATCAATGGGTACTATAATATCTCATTTTTGATAAAAAAGAAAATTGTTTGAACTATCACACATATTCAGAAGTCCTACCATGCTTTCTCTGCTCTACTACCATTGGTTCTATCTACCACATTGTGTCTCATTGGAATTTGAACATGTGCGATAGTTCAGGAGACACTCTTGCTTCTGGTTTCCCGCCCTGGGGTGGCCACAGCTCCCCAGACCACAGTCACTTTCCAGGGTGGCAGGCTGCTTACTGGTTGGCTCGGCGCCCTAAGTTCCAGCATGGCGTGGATCTCAGGAGATGCTCTTGCTTCTGGTTTCCAAGCCCTGGGGTGGCCACAGCTCCCCAGACCACAGTCACTTTCCAGGGTGGCAGGCTGCTTACTGGTTGGCTTGGCCCCATAAGTTCCAGCATGGTGCGGATCTCAGGAGACGCTCTTGCTTCTGGTTCCACTAATTTAATTTTGTAAGCAACACAACTCTGCTTACTTCTAAAATGAGGCAGAGTATACACTCTTATGCAGATGAAAAAAAGAAATTCTGCTAAAAGAACAGAGCAGAATATTCGTCTTTTCACCTAGTACTTATTTTTAAATGTATGGAAATTTTGGGGGGAAATTCACTATATTTAGGTTTATGGTTTATCAAAACCAGCACATATCAGAAAGAAATGATTACCTCCCATTTGGACACAGTTTTATGAAGCACCACATCAAAATGGGCTAGAGAACCAAGCCTGAGTGAATCAGACCTTTACTTGGCTGCTGAATGAAACTCTGTGGCTTTTGTTCTCACAGAGAGGAGTAGTAAAACATAATGGGGAGGGCATGTCATAGTAGTCTTTTTCTTATTCAGAGCAGGAATTAGGGTTGCACTAAAATATAAGTTACTTAAAAAAAAGTGCTAAATATTTTCCCAAAATTTCTAGTAACCAAGGCAGTATACCAAGACTGCAATGGCCATTAGACAAGAAATTACATACAATTCTGGTGCTCTCTGGAGTCTCATATATGTAGCTCATCATTTTTAAGAAGGGGACGACCCCACAAAGAACAGGGACAGAGGTATGCATTAGGGAGGGTGACCAGTTAGGTGTTTCTAACATCTGAGGGGATGAGGAGGGAAGTAGATAGACAGGGGCCACCTCCTGCTCATGTTATAGGCAACAAAGGGGTTTTGCCAGATAAGTGACAAGGTAAGAGGTGTGTTTTGGACCAATTCAGCAGTGGAAAGTTAGCCATGAGTGGTGACAAAAGATCAGAACCTTAATGAGTCAGTCCCCCAGGCTTGCTTACTGCTTACACTCTTGGGTCAGACCACTAAAGCAGCAGATTTATAGCAGAAAAGAAGCAGGAGTCTATAGCTGATTAGCTTGCCTCTATTATCACTGTTGCCTACAACAGTGCCTGGTACATAAGTGTTTTATGTAAAAGTAGAGAGTATTTTTTCATGCAAGACTAAATTATCACACTGTGAAAATACAGATCCTGTGCTCCATCCATTAAGAAGCCTTCTTTCCTTCTGTGAGTGATGAAGTCGGGGTGGCTTCCCACCTGCAGGTGTCACGAGAGCCATTTTCATTTCCAGACGCCAAGGGTGACATGACTGACATTGCTCTGGAAATGACGATGCCTATCTTCCATGTATGTTCGTCCACTGCTCGGGCACAAGAGAGTGGGATATGGGTGTAAACAAGGCAACTTTGGGGACCCGACCAGGCTGAAGTCTGAGGATTTGATAGCTACATTTACCCTCAGACATCCCAATTACATGAGATTCCTATGCGAAGGAATCAGGGACAATTGTCCTTCGGGAAAAACATGTCTCTGAAGTGTCATTCCCAATACTCTCCCATGTGAAGTGGACCAAAGAGATGGAGCCCAGCGGAAGATGCAGCATCCAGTCCATGGAAACAAGGGAGGCAGCAACTAAATCTTTCTGCCTCCCTCCATTTCTTGATGTTTATAAATGGGTAAACTGAGGCCACCAATGGAAAGGAGTCTGTCTGAGATTACATCTCAGCCAAGAGAGCCAGGATCCTGCTTTCTCCCTGGATCTCAAAGGGTGTGGTCCAAAGGTGATGTCTGACAAGATTTCCAGAGCAAGGGTCTCTCTCCTACTCCCAAAGCCTCCAGGGTGCCCCGCTCCCAACACCCCCCCCCACCCAGTTTCAACATCCAGCTCCACTGTACCCCACCCACCTCCCACTCAGGAACTCAGAGAAGCTTCCCTGGATCCCGTGTCAGGTCTCTGGGCCTCCACAGGCTTCACTCCTGAGGCTGCCTCTGGCTCCTTGCAGCTGGACGCGCCCGGATAGGCTGAGTCCGATAGGTCCCACCCACTGCCTTGGGCCTGTCCACTCGCTCCCTCTCTTCTGACAACAGTCAGGCACTGAAGGCACCCCATGGTCGCGTTGCAGGCTGGCTTCCTGTCTGAGTCTAGCTGGATTCCACACAAGTCCTGAGGTGTCCGGCACAGCTGCTCCACCAGCACCGCCTCGCTCCCCTGCAGCCCTCGCCCGCCGGTTGCTCTGCTGAGCTCTTGCCCTCTGGCGCTGCGCTGGATTCTAGCACCGAGGTCCTACCTATGTCCACCCGGTCTCCGCCAACCTACGGAGACTGGCGACATTACGGCCCTAACTCCATCTCGTCCTGATGTGGGTGGACTGGTCTCCCAAGGTTTCCTAAACTACCTTTCTTACCTCAGTCTCCGCGGGCTTCTCGGAGATTGGAAACTGCAGACCGCTCTGAGATGACTTCAGGCTCTCTATTGCGCGTGCGCAGAAAGCACCTGCGGGCCTCTGGAGAGCCACAGCCTTGGGCCGGGGGTGCCTGGGAAAAATGAGATTCTTTGATTTTCCCCATCCAGCCACCTGTCCAGGATAAAGCCCGTCCCCCAGGTGGTTGTTATAGTAAACAGAGACATAATGGAGACCTCTGAATCAGGCGATTTTAAAGCAATAAGCAAACTTTATTGGAGCCTGGGTGCAGACAGGCCAAGGGCGGTAAGATCATTGACCCTCAGCGAAAAGCAGGGAAAGGTTTTCAGAGGAGACTGAACAAGGGAGGGGTAAGGTGGGGAGGAGTGGGAAGTTTTTAGTCTGGGCTGGGGAAGTTTGGAGTCTTGGTGACATCAGTATCATAAATGTGCTGCTGCCTGGGAAGGCAGCTTGTCCATCTCCTTTTGCAAGCTTAGGCTCCCTTTGGCGCAGTGTCTCTGCAGCTGTAGTCACTGGCTCTGCCCCTGGAGTGTTTCTTCTCTGTTGGGCCAGGGTCTGACATTGGTGAGCGGAGAGTAAATATGTGCTTAGCTGGATGAGGGATCCCATGAATATGTGTGGCTCGATGTGAGACCTTGTGATCATCTTGTGCTTTGTAAGTGAATGGGTTAGCTTGGGGTTGGGAATAGATGAGCTTGTGAGTGTAAGGGTGCACATTTGTCCCCAAGCAGAGAAGGGACAAGTAGCTGATAACACCCTGGGGACTTTCCTTTTAAGGTCCCTGGGGTAGAGGATTTGCAGCTTGTCTTCTTAAGAGTTACATGGTTGTTGTGCTCACTGTCAGGGTTGTGACCAATATAGGCAGCTACAGTGGGCTCAGTAATCCAGCAGCATGGCATCCGGGACTCACTTCGTTTCATTGGCTCTGGCTTTGCTGCCTGTGGAGCACCTTATCTTGGTCAAAATGCAGGACTAGGGGAAAGAGACAGGTAGTCTCTGGGGCCACAGAATTTTGGGGCACTGTTGTAGCAGAAGGTACATGCCTCTGCTCAGGTTACTGATGCATATGCTTACATAAAAGTGATGTCGGGTGTGTGTGTGCTGAGCTGGTGGAATATGTCCAGGCACAGGAATGGTTTTCTGTGTGTGTGTGTGTGTGTGTGTGTGTGTGTATGTGTGTTGGAAAATGGCTGTCAAGAATAAGAAATGTGAGCAGCACTGAGAGAGAGGCACAGTGGGTTTCCCTTTCTCCAGGGAGCACAGATAACACAGCGGTGAGTGATATGAGTTCCAAAGCCAGGACACTGGAGGGCAAATCTCAGCTCTGTGGCTAAAGCTGTTATTAGGCAATTAAGTTCACATTCCTGTACGTTGGTGTCCACATCAGTGACATGAGGTTGACAGTAGTGGGTGGCTGCTAGGACAGTGGTGACAGTTGTATATGGGAAGTCTGTAGAATATGGTCAGCAAGCAGCAGCTACAGCTGTCATTGTCTCTTCACACTGTGCATGGTCAGTGCACATTACTTCTGTCTTAAGTACAGAACAGGTGACTCTATTCTGTCCCATGAGGAGGAGTGGCACTAACTGCTGAGACATTTGCCTCAGTCCTGGGAGCACTGGTAACAGCCAGTATTTATTGAAAATCTACTCCTGTAGCAGGCTCACTGACATACCAGCATTTTGGAGGTGGGGGAAATGTGACACACGGAGGTTAAGAGACTGGCATGAGGGCACCCAGCTGGTGACTGTCAGCACCAGGGCTGCCCAGGGGGAACACGTGGGCTATAGGAATCTATGCCTGTGCAAGGGCCGAGTGGGGTCTGGAGTATGGGGCTCCCCATCTTATACCTGCTCTCTCAGCTACCTCCTCATCCCCACCAATATAATCACCACTCTGGATCCTTAGAGCACATCTGTGTTTTGGTGTCTTTGTGAATATCTCAGGATTGCAAAAGCAGCATGACAGTTGGAAATGTGTCCTCTGTCAGGCTGGGATGCCACCATGTCCTCTACTCCTTATTCTACATCAGTCAGTCCTTTGAGCCAGCATGGGTTGAGATCCATACTCTCAAGTCTCATCTCAAACTATCTCAGGAGAGAATTTCTGCAGGGACTTTTTAAGCTTCCATCCCCCAGAAGCCAACACATCAAATGATAAACTGGGCCAGTTGCAGGCTTTTACTGTCCATGTGATAGAGCTTGGGAAGTGCTGGACAGAAGAGGTAGGTGATAACCCAGCTGGCCCAGGGCTAAAGTTACAAAGAGGAGGGCAGTTCTCACTGGCAGGAGATCCCCCTTGGAAGCAGAACTGTGGGATGTATCAGTTTGGAATAGAAAATGCCCCATCACAAGTGTTTGCAGTGGTGATAACAGGAAGGTACTTGTGGTCCACTGGAGAATCACCTTGTACGGCCCCCACACAACTCTTCAGCTTGGACTCTGGCCTTGTGGATTGGTAGATGCAGGTATATACAGAACCTGGTCAGGTACAGTTGAAGCTTTTGGTTGCCATCTATTACTGCTGTCTCCAGTGGAGAGGAGTCGGGCCCAGTGCGTGCATGGAGCAGCAGCCACAGCCTGAGCACTTCCTCACCATCATGGCCTTCTTTTCCTGTGCTGGCACCTTCCTCTTTTTCAGGAAATGTGCTGAGAAAGGCACTGCTCCTAGGGACTGGGAGGATCACCTGAGTCCTGTTCCAGAAGGGTGGTGCCCTACATGGGAGCAAGTTTGTGCTCAGGCCTGGTGAGTTCTCACATGCACGAGGCCTTCCTCCCAGGATGGGGTAAGGACAGGATGGTGGCCACACTGTGACAGCCTGGGAAAAGGAATCAGGCTGTGTTTTGTGTGGACCTCATTGGTGACATAAAAGGCCCACCATTGAGTGCTTGATATAAGTTTTTATCCAAAAGTGCACATATATTATGCAATTATTTTACTATGTGACTATGAATTACTGATTCCATCAAAATAAGCAAAAATTATTTTGCATAATTAAATGCATTAGTAAAGACTTTGACACATGTGGAGAGTTTTGTACTTATTACTTGCAGAAGAAAACAAGCAAAGGACCTTAGCAGCTTCTTTCTGCCCTTTTATATTCTAACTAGGCAACTGGAATTAGAGCAGTGGACTGATTTAGTAATCACCTACCCTTAATCCTATCATCACACACTGTAGATTCCACCCTCTCTGAAAAGATCTATTTCTGACTGCAGGTCAGGCTTGGGGGAACATCTAGACACAAGCCATGATATTAAATTAACCCATAAACTAAATACTTCCTCTCTTAAAATGAGCAGTATTTATGGTTATATATGACCAGGCAATTCTAGATTCTACAGACTCAATGGGAGAGAATACTGTAAAAAAAAAAACCTCAGCCATATTACAGTAGTGAAAATTGAAAAGACAAATATAAAACCATGTACCAAAAATGCTGTAATCAGCATATTAAAATTATGGTGTTTCAAAATGAAATAAAGTTAGGCTGGGGATTTAGCTCAGTGTCTTAAGCACTTCCCTGGTAAGAGCAAGGTCTTGAGTTTGATCCCCATTATCAAAAAATAAATAAATAAAGCTAATAAACTGTATTAGAGGATTGAGAAATAAGTGGTGCACAAGCACAGATTTAGTATATTAAAGAATTTACAAACAAATTCAAAATCTAAGGTAAAGACAAGGTAAAACTGAAGAATATAATTAAAATTAAGTGGAAATAATAGGATAGGATCAGCTTAATTGGGAGGAAACAAAAAATACCCAGAGTAAATTTCCATTTAAAAAGATGATAGCTACAAGATATAGTAACAGTACCACTACAGACAGCAGTTAGAATCACTGTTGATTGAAATTAATCTTAAAGTAAAATCTAATAGAAATGGTAAAAATAGTGAAGCCTTGCTATGTATTTTCAGAAACATGTTTAAAACTAGGTAGGATTAAGGCTCCCAGAATTTTTTTTTATCTCAGAACTCATACAAATGGTTTCTTTCTGGTCTGAACATAATACAGCACATAGGGACAAAGACACAGCCCAGCAGCCCTGCACCAGAGGCCAAGATGGAGAAGACCTCCATGGCCACCATCACCTCTTCCCCTTGCTGCTGTGGTACACAGGGAGGAAGGTGACCCACACATTGCAGAACACCAGCATGCTGAAGGTCAGGAACTTGGCTTCATTAAATGTGTCAGGTAGGTTCCTGGCCAGGAAAGCCACAGTGAAGCTGAGCAGGGCCAGGGAGCCCAGGTATCTCAGGATGCAGTAGAAGGTAGTGAGGGAGCCCTTGTTCTCCCCACAATGATGATGTGACCATGCCCAGAGTGTGCATCTGTTTCAGTATAGTGTGGATGTGTCTCCATCCAGAATCCATAGAGAGTGAGTTGGACCAGGGAGCAGAGGGGGATGATGTAGTTTGCTGCCCCTAATACCAGCAGCTGCCTCATCCTTCTGGCTGGAGCAGTGATTTTAAATGCAAGCAACACAGTAATGGTTTTGGCAGTGGAAGACAGTGGAAACAGCCATGGTGAATACAACTGCAAATGTGGTCTGCTCAAGGATGCAGATGGCTGTGTTGGGATGGCCAATGAAGAGCAAGGCACAAAGGGAACAGAAGTTGAGAGAGATCATCAGGGTGTAGCTAAGATCCCAGTTGTTGACCTTGACTATGGGAGTTTCTTGGTACTTCACCAGAGCCCATGAGTAGCTATGAAAATTGTCAAGCTCAAGGCTTTACCAACCAGGTTCTTCCACAAGGGGCCTTTAGAATTTAGAAAATCCACACTTTGCAAAGAATTGTTTTGCTGAATGTTGGCATACTGATTATCTGGACGTTTCACACAGTGCTCCTTGTCTAGTGAGAAATTCAAATTTTCATTTCTTTTGCTATTTTTCTCTTATTCATAAGCCCACCCCAGAATCTTATTGGACTGGTTGAACCCACCTATGTTCCTATATGTCCTGTCTTATCCTTTCCTTTCCATTGCTTCTTACACTTTTAAAATATTTAATTTATCTCTTTCCTGAATAAATAAGCATCAGGGACCTGGCCAAGATCCCCTGTCTCCAAAAAGAGTGTACAGTGAAGGCTTAAAATATATAAGGTAAGTTGTATGATCTTAAGGCTCTAGGAGGATCAAAACCTTCTCTAGAAATAGTTTCTTTTTTTACATTGAACTAGTATTACATCACCAGTAAGTTCAATTATTAATTTGTCCATTTACTGGATTCTTACACACTAATGTTCTGAGAAAATCATGTCAATTATATTTGTTTCTTTCAAATACATGTTTGCCCTTTTTATTTTCTATAATATACCACATTTGCCAAAATCTTCAATGAAACATCTGGTAGAAGCAGTCATATAGAAAAATGGTCTCATTTTTCTTTTCAGATTTGAACCACAAAATGTAAGTTAAACAACTTACAAATATCATTTATACAATATAAACCATTTCCTACTACTCCTAATATAGTAAAATTATTTTTGTTTTGTAGTTGTAAATTTGTCTAAGTGGACAAGATTACTTTCTTTTTTAAATTTTTTTATTTTTTTATACCAGGGATTGAACTCATGACCTCACACTTGATGCCACTGAGATAAATCCCCGGCCACAAGATTACTTTCAACACACAAGAGTTGATAAGCAGTATTTTGAATTACAGACAGCTTAATTCCTTCTATAAACTACACATTATTGAGACTTGTATTTCATAAACCAGAAATATTTAGTGCTTGACATTTTAGATACAATATCAAAATGTTCTCTGAATATATACCATCAGAATCTGAGAAACAACAATGGAAATTCTGGAGCCAATGCATGGTGAGGTAAGTATCTTCTGGGTGTTTGAAAGGATTAGCTGTCTAAACAAAATTTTTGAAACTAGAAGTCTCATGGTGTTTTGGAAAAAAAAAAGTACCATGCAGTCAAGGATGAAATTTCTCCCAA
>PVJX010016464.1:0-40270 GCA_004027295.1 Dolichotis patagonum | reverse complement strand
GAATCAGGAAATAACAATTCAACACCTGCAAGATGATGCAAAGAAAAATAACATAAGATTAATAGGGATAAATGAAAAAGAAGGGGACAGCCCAAATGATATCAAGAGGATATTTACAGAAGTAATAGCTGAAAACTTCCCAAATATGAGAATGGAAACTGACATTTGGATTAGTGAAGCATATAGAACTCCAAATAGCCAGAACCAAAATAAAAGTACACCCAGACACATAATAATCACCATTCCAGAAATCCACTATAACAGAATACTAAAAGCTGTTAGAGAGAAAACACAGATGACCTATAAAGGAAAACCTATCAGAATCACAGCAGACTTCTCAACACAAACAATGAAGTCAAGAAGAGCATGCAGTGAAGTATTTCAGATCCTAAACGAAAACCACTTCTAATCCAGACTGATGTACCCTGCAAAACTGTCCTTCAAAATGGATGGAGAAATAAGATACTTCCATGACAAAGAACAGCTGAAAATTTTCATGACCACCAAACCAACCCTACAAAGAATACTGAAAGATATTCCAGATACACATGGGAAAAAACCACCAAGCAAGGCAGACAATTAAACAGAATGGAAAGGTAAAGATACAAAAGCAGAAAGATAACATGTCAACAATAAACCAATATATAACAGTTATAACCATTAATGTAAATGGGCTCAATTCACTAATAAAAGGAAACATACTGGCAGAATGGATCAAGAAACAACATCCAACCATATGCTGTCTACAAGAAACCCATCTAACCCAAAAGGAAAACCACAGATTGAAAGTCAAAGGGTGGAAAACAATACTTCATGCAACAGGAAACCAAAAAAAAAAAAAAAAAATTGGGAGTACCTATTCTGTTTGCAGACAATGTGAACTTCAACCAAGAATGATCCAAATTGACACAAAGGGACAGATCAACTAGACAGAAAATCAGCAAGGAAATAACAGAACTGAATCATACCTGTGAACAAATGGACTTGATAGACGTATATAGAGTTTTCCATCCAACAACATCAGAATATACATTCTTCTCAGCATTATTCACTAAAATAGACATATACTAGCCCACAGAAAATATTTAAGTAAATGCAAAAGAATTGAAATTATCCCATGCATGTTATCAGATCATACTGCCATGAAATTAGAAATTAATGATAAAAGCAACTGCAAAAAACTCACAAACACATTGAAACTGAGTAATATACTCTTGAGCAATCAGTAGATCATGGAGGAAATTAAAGAAGAAATTAAACAATATCTACAAGCAAACAAAAATACAAACACAACTTACCGGAATTTGTGGGATGCAATGAAAGCAGTCCTCAGAGGAAAATTTATTGCACTGAGTTCCCACATCAGGAAGACAGAATGAACACAAATAAACAACTTGATGATACAACTCAAACATCTAGAAATAGAAGAGCAAGCCAATCCCAAAGCCAAAAGAAGGGAGGAAATTATAAAGATCAGAACAGAAATCAATGCAATAGAGTCTAAGAAAACAATTCAAAGAATCAATGAATCAAAGAGTTGGTTCTTTGAAAGAATAAATAAAATTGATAAGCCCCTGGCCAACCTTATTTTAAAAAGAAAACAAAAAACTCAAATTCATGCAATAAGGGATGAAAAAGGTAAAATTACTACAGACTCAGTGGAAATACAGAAGATCATCAATATCTATTTCAAAAACCCGTACTCTAATAAGTTCAATACCACAGAAGAAATGGACAGATTCCTAGAAACATATGAACTACCAAAGCTGGGTCAGGATGATGTAAAACTGCTGAATAACCCAATTTCTATTAATTAAATTGAAAACTTAATTAAGTCCTTGCCAACAAAGAAGAGCCCAGGCCCAGGTGGATTCACTGCAGAATTCTACAAGAAATACAAAGAAGACTTAATTCCGACACTCCTCAAACTCTTCAATGAAATTGAAAGGGAAGAAATTCTTCCTAAGTCATTCCTGGAAGCAAATATTACTCTAGTACAAAAACCTGAGAAAGACCCAACTAAAAAAGAGAACTATAGGCCAATCTCCCTAATGAACATAGATGAAAAATTTCTCAATAAAATATTGGCAAACAAGATGCAGCAAATCATCAAGAAGATTATACACCATGACCAAGTGGGATTCATCCCAGGAATGCTGGGATGGTTCAACATATGCAAAACAATAAATGTAATCCACCATATCAATAGAACCAAAAGGAAGAACCACATGATGATCTCTATAGATGCAGAAAAAGCTTTTGATAAGGTCCAACACTCATTCATGATAAGAACCTTACAGAGAATCAGAATAGATGGTCTTTACCTCAATATGATAAAGGCCATCTAAGACAAACCCACAGCCAGCATCATATTAAATGGCCCAAAATTGAAAGCCTTTACGTTAAAATCAGGCACAAGACAATCACCACTCCTATTCAATGTAGTACTGCAAATACTAGTCAGAGGAATTAGACAAGAGAGAGAAATAAAAGCAGTAAAGATAAGAAAAGAGGAAGTTAAATTATCATTATTTGCAGATGACATAATACTTTACATAGAAGACTCCCAAAACTCCATTGAAAAAGTCCTAGATATAATAAATAAATTCAGCAATGTAGCTGGATACAAAGTCAATACTCAAAAATCAATAGCATTCCTATACACTAACAACAAAAATACTGAGAGGGAAATAGGAGAAGCCACACCCTTCACACTAGCATCCAAAACAATGAAATACTTAGGAATTAATCTCATGAAAAAAGTAAATGACCTACACAGTGAAAATTATAATATCCTGAAAAAGGAAATCGAAGAGGACCTCAGAAAATGGAAAGACATCCCCTGTTCATGGATAGGAAGAACAAACATTGTGAAAATGGCCATTCTCCCAAAATTACTATACAGATTCAATGCAATCCCACTCAAAATACCACTAACATACCTAATAGATCTAGAGAAGTCACTCCTAAAATTCATCTGCAACCAGAAGAGACCTAGAATAGCAAAGGCAATTCTAAGCAACAAAGGCAAGGCAGGAGGCATCACAATGCCCGACTTGAAATTATACTACAAAGCTACAGCAATAAAGTCAGTATGGTACTGGAATAAAAACAGACTGGAGGATCAGTGGAATAGATTGGAAAACACAACCACAACCACAAACTCACTCAACCACCTTATGTTTGATAAAGGGGCCAAACATGCTTGTTGGAAGAACGACAGTCTCTTTAACAAATGGTGCTCGAAAAATTGGCTATCCATATACAGAAGACTAAAACTAGACCCATGCCTATCACCATGTACTAAACTAAAATCTAAATGCGTCAAAGATCTAAATATTAAAACAGAAACACTAAATCTGTTGGAAGACAAAGTAGGTAAAAACCTTGAAGATACAGGGGTAGGTAGAAAATTCATGAACAAGAATCAAACCGCACGGGAAATACTTCCCAGAATCAATAACTGGGACCATATCTTATTAAAGAGTTTCTACATGTCAAAAGAGATTTCCAGCAGAGTGAAAAGCAAACACACAAATTGGGAAAAAATCTTAATGGATTGCCCCTCAGACAAAGGACTTCTGTCTAGAACTTACAAAGAATTAAAAAAAATCAGACCCTCAAAATTCAAAGACCCAATCCAAAAATGGGCATCTGAAATGAATACACAGTTCTCAGATGAAGAAATATGAATGGCAAATAAATACATGAAAAATGTTCATCATCATTAGTCATGAGAGAAATGCAAATTAAAACCACACTGAGACTTCATCTCACCCCAGAAAGAATGGCCAGGATAGAAAACACTACCAACGACAAGTGCTGGAGAGGCTGTGGGGGAAAAAGGAACTCTTCTGCACTGTTGGTGGGAGTGTAGACTGGTGCAACCACTGTGGAGGTCAGTCTGGAGATTCCTCAAAAAGCTGGGTCTATAGGTTCCATTTGACCTAGCTATTCCACTTCTAGGCATATTCCCAGAAGAACTGAAAACATCATACCACAGTGATATATGTGCACCCATGTTTAGAGCAGCTCAATTTGTAATAGCGAGATCTTGAAAACAACCTAAGTGCCCATCAACTGAGGATTGGATTAAAAAGTTGTGGCAGTTTTATACAGTGGAGTACTACTCAGCTATAAAGAATGATCACATTGAGATATTTATAAATAAATGGACACAACTTGAGACCATACTCATAAGCGAAATAAACCAAACTCACATGTATAAATATTGTATAGTCTCCCTAGTATGAGAGTTGATAATAGTATGTAAGACTTTATGGTAAGCATGATTTCCCATTTCATTGCTTTGAAGCCTTTCAATGTTTTAATTCATCAGTTGGAATGGTTTTAGTATGTTTTGTTTGACTTTATTATGTGTGATGGTATGAACAGCTGTTTTGAAGAAAACAAAACATTATGGCAGCCATTGCTGATTTAATATTGTCTTGCTTAGAAGTCCTACCATGCTTCTACCCTGCTATTACCATCGGTTCTATCATGTTGTGTCTTATTGGGATTTTAATATATGTGATAGCATAAACAAATTTTTTTATTGAAAATGAGATATTATAGTAGCCATTGATCATTCTCTGTTATTCGGTTCAGAATGCCCTGTAATTCTTTCATTCTTTTGAATGGTTTTATACTATTTTGGTATGTTTGATATTATTGTATTTGAAACTATGCTCAACTATAGCAGAGAAAGAGATATTTTGATAGCTACTGTTAGTGTTCGGTTGTCTTATTGTAAAGTGCTGTGTTGCTTATGTTGTTCTGTTCTGTTATGCTTGTTTTGCCCTTTTGTTTTATTCTTTAAAATAAAAAAACAAATTATACACAGAGGTTATCAAGAATCTATTTTGAAAAATATTCATTCAGAATCTATAAAGTAAAATCCTTGACAATAGGGATTATACGTTAAAACTTGTGTTAACCTCCTTGCTATAGTTTGCAATGTCTCCTAAAGATCTTTTTTTTTTTTTTTTTTTTTTAGTACCGGGGATTTGAACCCACAACCTTGTGCTTGCTAGGCAGGCACTTAAGCCACTGAGCTAAATCCCCAGCCCCAAGATCTTTGTATTAACTTCTGGCAGTATTAGAAGATGTTGGGACCTTTAAGGGGTAGAGGCTAGTGGGAGTAAGTTGGGTCACTGGGGTATGCTCTTGAAGGGGACCTTGGGATCCTCGTCCCTCATCTTACTCTCTTTCATTTTCTGGCTGCTTTGAGGTAAGCACCTTGATCATCTATATATTCCCCCCCACAATGTTCTGCCTTGCCATGGCCCAAAAACAATAGGTCCAACTAGAAAATGAGGCCAACATGGACTGAAATCTCTAAAACTGTAAGGCAAAGTCTATCTTTTATTAATAATTTCATGTTGTGTTGAAGTAACAGAGCACACTTCTGTTACCTAAATTAGTGCTCATGTAAGTGGTTCTGTTAATTGTAAAGTATGTTCTTGTTCCCTTCAACATGCACTATTTCTATTATTTCTCTCTCTCTCTCTCTCTCTCTCTCTCTCTCTCTCTCTCTCTCTCTCTCTCTCTCTCTCTGTCTCTGTCTCTCTTAAATCCAAGGCCTTCATACTGAGCTACATCCCCAGTCCTTTTCAAATTTTTTTCTTTTGTCTTGAGATAGGATCTCTCTAAATTGTCCAGGCTGGGCTTGAATTTGTGATCCTCCTGCCTCAGTCTCCAAGAATACTGGGATTATAGGTGTGTACCACCATGTTTAGCTAGCTTTTTCTTTCCCTGTTTCCACACCCAGTCCTCTAGTGAGACTGTTTCCTAACAATTTTCTTTCTGCTGTATTTTAAATACTCCAATCAGATGTTAACAAGTAATAATCATCCTATCTCAAACGATGGTATTTTGTGGGCAAAATAAAGCTATTCAAGTTATGTTAAGCAAAAATAGGAGAGTTTATGGTAACAGAAGTATCTCATGGAATCTAAACAATCTCAAAATCATTAAGCCCTATTTTTCATTTTTATTTATGTTTCAGGCTTCATGATCTTCTATTTCTCTCTACATATTTGATCCATTTTCCTCTATCTGCAGTATAACTTTCTCTACATTCTGTACTTTTCTTTGCACACAGAAAGTATTGTGACCACACCATAGCCCCTAAGGACATCTATCCTCATTTATAGGAACAAAGACTAAGTGTACTTTCTGAATCTCAATTCAAAACTCCTGGAATAATTTGTGATGTCTAATTTGGACCAAATGTCTGTCTCTGGCCTAGTTATCTATAGCAGGGTTGGGGTAGAGTGAGGATGAGAAGGTGACAGATAAATCTGCTCCAGTGTTTTCCAACCCTATGTGAACACAGAACATTATTGTGATCATTACTTGTGATATATCGAGCTGACTGGATTAAGAAATGCCTAGCAGATTAGTAAAGCACACTTCTGGGTGTGTCCAGGTAGGTCATAGAGGCATGACCTTGAGGTTTGTATCTGGTCCTTTATTCCTTCCTCCCAGGTGCTGTTCCCCTGATTCGCTTCCAGGCCACTACAAACTAAGCCGCTTTGCTTTATCATGTCTTTCCACCATGATACTTCTTCCTTGGAGCCAGCTGACCATGAATGGTGTTCCCTGAGATTGTGAGCCAAATCAACCGTATTTAAAGTTGTGGATGTCAAGTATTATGTCCCAGTGGTAGGAAAGCTGACTTTTCCAGCGAACTGATACTAGGAGTGGAGCTCTTGTATGTGACTGGTAGTTCAGAAGCCTTTGTAACTAGTTTGTAGGAGCATGAAAAGGTTTAGAGATGCAGACTACCTAAGTTCAAGAATGCTACATGTAGGCAGTCTGGATGGATTGATTGGATCTCATAAGGCCAGAACACAGATAAGAATATAAATAGTAAAGGTCAGGCTTTGGAGGTGCCAGTTGGGAACCAAGGCTCTATTGGAAAATGAAACAGAGGCCAATGATGTTACACTCTGGCCAATGTCATGATGGTAAGCATGAGCTAATTGATCTGAAATTTCAACACCAGCCCAACTTTCAGTCTGTGACATGGACACTGGTAGTTGCTTTTGGCTAGAGGTACAGTGAGAACCAGTAGCAAAAGCAGTATTTGAAAAACAAATTCTGATCCCAAAGGAACCACATACAAAGGTGGTGTCAAAGAAGTTGTTCTTGAAGAGATTGGTGTCATTAAAAAGAAATCAAGTACTTCCAACAGGGACATTAAGAAAGATCCCTTAAGGGCATCTCAGAAATCATCAAGAACCCACCTGTTATAAGCTCAAGGGTGAAAGTGTCAAACCTTTCTTTGAGAAAAAAAATCCATACAACTTTTGGTTGAGAAGGGCCTCTTAGGAAATTGGTTTCCTGGAATTTTTTTCACTGTTTTCAACCATTCAGGTACTTAGGGGCCACCAAAGCCATGGTCCAAGGGGACTTGGGTATTGCTTTTGCTGACAACAGACACTGGCATCATTCCAGTGTTGCTTATTTTACTGATATGCAGAATTCAAGAGTTATGGGGGCAACAAGGCTCCTATTCATATTTCAAAAGAATCTGGAGACTAGGCAAGGAGAAACTGAGAGAGCAGTGTATGAACCTATGGGAATGAATTCAAAGGCAAAATGAAGTCCCCAGAAAGGTAGAGATTGCAGTAACATGGAAATTCTGCAGGTCAAGAAAAGCCCAGGAAAGAACCCATGTGAGCAGAAACTACCAAGGCCATAGGGTAGGACTTCTCAAACCGTCTGGAACTCACATCTTATCACCATGTGCCCCAGATGTGGGATGTCAATTTAATGTTTATCCTGTTTTTTTTTTTTTTTTGTCTTGTTCCAATTATTTTCTATTTCATTTTTAGAGTAGGAATGTTTACCTGTGCATTGTACTTTGGGATTTCATAATTTGTTTTTCATTTTTATAGCTCACAGTTAAGGGTTTGCCTTGAGTCTCAGAAGAGACTTTGACTTAGACTTTTGAAAAAGGCTAAAACTGGATGGAGACTTTGGAAGTAAGAAATTATTCTGTTTTCAGTTGTATGCAAAATACTTGTGTCATGTTAGGTGGAGTTATGAATTTGTCTTTCAGGTTAAGTATTGTTAAAGAAATGTGGCTGGTAGACTGTGAGCATTAATTGTGATATATCGACTTCACTGGATTTAAAATGCTTAATAGATTAATAAAGCACACTCTGGGTGCCTCTGTGGGGTGCTTTCAGAGATAATTTGCCTGTAGGTCAGTAAATTGAGAGGGAGAGATTGTGGGTAGCACTATCCTACAGTCTTGTAGTCTGGATGAATGAAAGAAAAGGAAAGAGAAAGGTAGTCTGTATTTTTAAAAACTTCATTCTGCTCGTATGGAGGTGTCCTTTGCTACTGTATTGCCTATATATTTCAAACTCCAGGATCTTCAGCCTTGGCTCTTTAGCATGGAGGTGGTCATTGTGGACTTGTCTACCTGTGTTTATGAACGTTTTCTCAATAAATCATCTTGCATGATATGTAATTTAATTATTTCCCCCTTCTCCATTGATTCTTTCAACCAAAAAAACTTAACTGACATAATTATCCACCCACCCCAAGATCTTGGTTTTTGTGGGAGTGAGGGTTGGGGCTGCAGAGCACACCCTGTTTGTGTCCTTTGAAACAGCATTCCTGAAGACACCAATTTGGATGTTCTGACCTAATCTGCTACTATCATTTTAGAGGTGGCCAAACTTAGATAGAGTCAAAACTTGTACTTAAATGACCAAGACAGTGGCAGGGTAGAGATTAACACAGGGCAAAGATATTTGATGCTTTATACCTTCAATCCAACATGGATTAAAAACAAAACAAAACAAAACAAAACAAAACAAAACAAAACAAACAAAACAAAACACTACAATGGCTATCTGGACCAAAAGAAATTCCAAAATCAAGGTGTCAACTGGACCATGCTCTATATGAATGTCTAGGATCCAGTCCTTACTTATTTCAGTGTCTGATGACTCCAGGCCTTTGTTGGCTTGTGGCTATAAAACTCCAATCTCTGCTATAAGTTCTTGTGATTTTTCTTTTCCTTTGGGACGCATTTGCATAACTTAAGATGATCTCATTTTGAGATCTTTAATTTAATTACATCTTTAATTACATAAAGATCCTTTATCTAAATAAGATCATGTCTTCAGGTTACAGGAGTGAGAACAGGTACTTATCTTTTTAGGGGTCACCACTCAAACCTCTGAAAAAGCCTTATAAGATTTAAATAAATGAAGGGGATGTCAAGAGTAAATGTATGGCTAGGTATTGTGATTCATGTCTGTTAGTCTCACTTTGAAGGCTGAGGTAGAAAGGATCACTGTGAGTTTGAGGCCAGCCTATGCTACATAGTAGGTTCAAGGCCATCCTGAACTACATAGTGGGACCCTGTCTTAAAAGAAAGTGAAGGTATCAAAGGGTAATCATTTGGGAATTTTTTTTCCTCAAAAACAAGGATTGCAGTATTGAGAAAAAAATACGTAGAATTGTAAGAAAATATAGTTTCCTGGTTTCAAGGATATAAAATTTACATTCCTAAATATTTCTTGATTCCAATGAGTACTTCATCTTACACTTTCTAATAAATATTAGATTTGGCTGAGAGCATAGCTCAGTGCTAGAGCATTTGCCTGGTATGTGCAAGGTACAGAGTCCAATCACCAGCATTGCTAGATAATAACAATAAACAAATACAATTAAAATGGTAAAATAAATAATTCTTGGATTAACTAAAGAAAAATTATCAAGGCAAAATTTGAAAATAATATCAAATGCAAAAACTAAAGATCGAGATGAAAATGTATAAATTAATAGGCTCAGAGTCTGCAGAATTGATGTGAGGAAGATGAGGGAACGCTGTCAAGTCAGGATTGACTTTGGCAAGTTCAAGGTACAGTAAGCAGGCCATATGGTTACAATGTGTAAGGGAAAGACTTACATGACACAAGTTAGAGATAACAGTAGGGAGTTCATTATAAAGGAATGAAATCTAGGTTATTATTTCACCTGAACCAGATTATCTAAGGTATCTGTTGCTGTATGCCAAAATATACTAAAAACTTGATGACTGAAAATAACAAATCATTTCTCACCATGTTGAATTAACTTTATGATTACAATCAGTTAGCAGCTGAACTGGGGTTAAAGGGTGGGTGAAATGACTCTGATTACAGGTGTGGGTGTTGCTTTTGGGCCGGACCATTCTTTCTGTATGATCACTTGTTATCTAATAGACTAGTTTAAGCTTCCTTCACCATAGGAGGAACATACCACGAGGCCAAAAGTGAAAGTTACAAGGAGCCTAGAGGCCAAAGTTCTGGAACATCCATATTGCCATTTTCAACATACCCAAATCATGAGACTAAATCAGTACAAAGGGTGAGGAAGAGACTTCACCTTTTGATGAAAGATGAAAAATATTGGGGTCATTTTTCAGCCTGTCACAGTGTGCTACTGGTTTATGAGTCTTTCCTGCCTCTACTTCCACCATTTAATAGGATAATTTAGATTTGAATTTTGTTATACCATCATAAACAATCTTTTAAAGGGTATCATCTGTTTTTCCATAATGCTTTCAAATTCTTTGGTATTTAAATAACTTCTGAAAGAACTTACTATATCCTAAATACATAGTCATATCAAAGTGATGTTTAGGTGCAGGCCTTTAGACACAAATTAATGAGTATCATCCTCTTATAATGACTTTATATCTATCATAAACCTGTATTTGAAGGTTTAGGAGAGTGAATTTTCTGATTACATAAATTCTATCATCATAACAAGAAGCTGAACAAAAGAGAATAGGGTTTGTTCTGTTTGCCCCGGTGATACAAGGATTTAGGTGGGGGAAATGTTGGGAGGATGATAGTTTCTTACATATTATCTTGTACTTTTTTTTTTTTTGGCGGCGGAGATCGAACTCATGACCTTGTGCTTGCCAGGTAGGTGCAGGTACTTATGCCGCTGAGCTAAATCCCCAGCCCCTATCTTGTACTTTTTAAATTCAATGAAACAGAAAGATTCATATGGCAAGGATTGAATTTATTTTAATTATGTTAAAATGAAAAAGTCTTAGAACTTCAAAGTATGAAGACATGTATTTATTTCTAGTGTAAGGAAGTGCTTTCTGATGGTTAGACTAGTCTATAAGTTAAAGTATTATCATGAAGAAAAGCAGGATATCCACCATTAGAAACTGTTCAAACTAAAGCCTGGACTTATGACTTAACATTTCAGGTGCTCAATAGCTACATGTGTTTAATGGCTATTGTATTAGGCTGCACAGTTACAGCACATGCCATTAATGAAATCATTAAATTTCTAGGTGTAAAAAAATCTCTACATAAATGCATAAGAAGTTTCTAAAGTTAAGACTTCCAGTCATCCTGGAGAAATTGAAGTCATAGAAAAAGACTTAATTGATATATATATCATATATATGATATATATGATATATATATCAGATATATATCATGATATATGATATATATAATATATATAATATATATAATATATATATGATATATATGACATATCTCATATATATCATATATATATCATATATGTCATATATATTCTTCCTTACATCTCAGATAAACCAAATATTTTAGCAAGCCACTACTTTTTAAAGTCAACTTAATAGGCTCTACTTCTCCAAAATTGGAACAGTAACAGCCTTTTAACATTTTAAAGCTAACTTACTATATTTAACTATTTTATCTTTATTCTTTTATTCTAGAATGTTCTGTAATTACTAATATTATAGCTTTTACTGTTTAATAGCTGGTCTCATCACATTGTGATATATGAACTCATAAGGGAAGCTGACTTGTAGTATTTCCAAAAATGTATCATTTCTATGCATTGTATAGAGAGGAGAAAAGATAAGGAAAATCATAAATTGGGCTATCATTGCAATTATAGTTTCCCCTAAGATTCATTCAAAATGATGAGGTTTAAAAACACCTTTTCAAGATTCCATTATTTACAGAAATATGAGTTTCGATAGACAGATTATATATAATAATCAAAAGTAAAATGATTTCTTATGGTTAATTTATCAAAATTTCATATTTGCATCTTTACTGCAAGTATAATGATCACTATAAAGGTAATTAAGTAAGGGCTGGCACAGACTGTCAAATGTCTCCCAATATTTATTATCTTTTTCTTCTTTTTAACTAAAGAATTGCCCAGTTTGAGACTGGACATGTAGCTGCTCCATTAGAGAATAAAAATTCCAATCTTGTAGCTATGCCTGACTACTGATTAACTCTTTTCCAATAAGATGTGAGTAAAAGGCTATGTTCAATTTCCAAGTCACATCTTTTTTTTTTTTTTTTTCCCCAAGTCACATCTTTTATAAAGGAAGTTGCTGTGTTCCTTTCTGACTATACAGGCAGAAAATACGATTCTGGCAAGCTTATTTCTACTATAGAATTGAGTTTTCATTGATAGAATTGTAATCTGAGTTCCTGGATGATCAGGAAGTAGAGTTTCCCTTAGTGCTCACATCACCCATAAAGTTGTGAATAGTATCTGAAAGACAAACATTCTGTATCTTGTATAAGTCACTGTATTTGTGGTCTCTTATAGCATTTTGCTTTATTACACAGCATCACCAACACTATCATTTGAACTTTGCCCAAAATCTTAGTCTTGTTAAGAAACCATATATACATATGTGTGTATATACAAAAATCAGAGAAATCCTTGGAAGACTTTGGAAACTTTTTAAAAGACTCTTATAACTACTTGGTTTGAGGAGACTAATATTAAATGATATAACAAGTATTTCTGAAACTTTTTTAAACTTAAAAGCATTATAAATAAAAAGTTGTTATATTGTTCTCAAAGTCGTATGTTAATCAGTAGTGGGTTAATAGGAGTTAATATTATGGCAAACATGTAGTCAGGTAATGTCCTACCTCCCACAAAACATAACTCAAGTGACATGCACTTGCTTCTGGACTAATTGGCCTTCAAGCAGGAGAGATAGTGAAGTATAAAGAGATACGAATCTAGCTGGAGAGACAGTGAAGTATAGAGAGACATGAATCTTTTTAATAACTTCACAGAGGAAGTCTCCAGCTTTAACTGTATAAAGCTGCTTTGAATTATTTGGGAGGTTGATTTTATTGAATTATCTCTCAGACAATTTTCTTGCTTGTTTGCTATGTTAAAGAAATTTTATAAAATGACCTAATAATGTGCTGCTATTGAATTTCATGTTAATGTAAAAGCAATTCTAATTAAATCTACTCTTAGCATATCACTTCATTTTTAACTTCACTCTCAAATTATTTACTAGCCTTCATTTTTTTTTTTTTTTTTCTGGTACTGGGGATTGAATTCACGACCTCATGCTTGCCAGGCAGGCACTTATGCCACTGAGCTAAATCCCCAGCCCTCGCCTTCATTTTTTTCTATCAGTGTTGAGTGAGTATCCATTGCATACAGAAACCACCCCAGAGGAATGTATGAGCACGATAAGGTCCTTTCTGTCCTTACCTGATGTGTCTGCAGCATTGGATATTCTGTTGATACTCCTTCTTTCAAACTTTCTCATTCTTGGAGTTTTGTGATTCTTTTCACAGTTCTTTGATGTGGTGAACTAAATCAGTTTCCCAAATAATCAGATACAACTTTATACATGGGTATATTAAACAGCTACTTACCTCAAATAATTAAAAAGTCTGTTTACATTAACATCCCTCCTCAGTTCCATCCGAACTTTTTGGCCACTCTTTTCTACCTCTTAAACATTGGAGATCTCCAATGTTTCTCCCTTGATTTTCTCTTTCCATACTTGTTCTTAGCATTTGCTTTTTATTTTTTTGTCACAGATCTTAGAGAATGTGGCAAACCAAGGGAACTTGAAGGCATGTTGAAAATAATTTTAGGATTTTATGAACATCCTCAAGTAACTGACTGACCTCCAAAGGTTCATCAAAGAATTCATTACACAACAATCATCATCTTACTATCCTAATAACAGGAAAGAGTATGGAGATTAGTGCTTATTGGATTACTAAAGAAAGGCATTTTCATTCTTTAAAAAAGAGGGACAAAGATGACAACTCTCCTATCACTCATCTCAAAACACTCCTATAAATATTCACTCAATACATATTTATTAAATTATGTACTATATATGTATGGACTTAGGACACACTCAACATTTTATTTCCACAGCTAATTACTTTAAGTATCTACCCTAATCTTTTTGTATAAATTTTTAAGGTGTCTTGATCCTTTGAAATAAATATTAAATCTGTAAGAAACAATTTTACTAGAAAATGTTTTATATTTCTCAGTCCTTAGAAAGGATACTTATTATGAAGACCCATGATAGAAATAAGTTCCACACAGAATGCTCTATCTTGTTTAGAATTCCTTACTCAGTGTGGTTGATTCTTTTTCCTGTTCCTCTCTGGACCTCCTTCCAAAACCACCACTATTACCATCACCACCCCTTCCTGAAATTTAAAGAAAAAAAATGGATCTAATCTAATCTGAAGTACCAGGCACAAAAATTGACTATAATCCATTCCAGGTTGTCTTGCTAGCCTTGTTGGTCTTTTCAAATATTTTAATTCTGTCACTGCTTTCATATATTGTTGAGAGCACATTTTTGGGAAGACCTCAGACCATATCAGAGGGAAAAAAATATCAACTTGGTGCAGAAGCTCCCCAAATAGTAAAGATTAGAAGGATAGCAGTGATAGACAATAGAACAATTGTTTCAGACTGGCATAAGTGGAGTCAGTTATGGGATGATGTATGACTGAATGCTGGCTCTGTCTCACACAATAGTACTTTTAGTTCTGGAGGTTGCTCACTGCAGGGTTATAGGGTAGCATGTCTCTGCTATGGTACACCCTCTGATGAGAAAATATCAGCAATTCTTAACCCATTTATATCCACAGACAGCTATCTTTATCATTTCAGGAAAAGGTCTAGCAGAAATAAGGAATTTTAAATTTGCCCGAAAAAGAAAGATTTGAGTAAACTTTCAATGCATCTAAGAAATGTGCTTTTCACTTAGCACAAATGACTGGAAAATCTACTTCCACACCAAAAGTATGCTTTGTGTATTAGATCCAATGTGATAAAACTTGAAGTACAAACATTCATTCCTTTGGTATGTACATACAAACGTAAATAGTACTAAATTTAGTTAAAATGAATGTTTCAGGGCAAACATGATTGAAAGTATAGTTTATTTTTAATATAAGGCTTATTTTTTAAAAATCTCCACACTTTATAATAGATCTTTTCATTTGCTTGGTGGCTCATTATTACATTTTCCTTTTTAAAAAAGAGAATAAAACCAAACAAAACAGAATAAAGCCAATCAAAACAAAACAATGAAAGTGATATAAGCCAACAAAATGAGATTAAAGCCAATTGAAACAGTGAAAGTGATAAAGTACTCCAAAACGATAGGAAATCAACAATGGCTACCATAATATATCTTGCTATCAAATAAAATAAAATCAAACAAAATAGAATAAAACCAATCAAAACAAAATAATGAAAATGATACAGTACTTTAAAATAAGATAAGCGGGAATTAACAATGACTACCATTTTCCATTTTTAGATGTTTCCTCCCCTTTCACTTTCACAGTATCTATTTTACATTTTGGATCCCACTAACTCCTTTAGTCTTTTATACTAGGGAGACAACATGATGTTCACCTATGTGAGTCTGAATCATTTCATCCAACAGCATGATCATAAGTTGCATCCATTTACCTACAAGAGCCTCACGATTATCTTTCTTTGTAACTGAGTAGCTTTCCATTGTATAAAAATGCCATGTCTTATCCATTCTGTGGTTGACAGGCAAGCTACCCCTGCTTTTTTTCTGGTTCCCTGTTGCATGCAGCATTTTTTCTTCTGTGACTTTCAGTCTACTAATTTCCTTTCCAGTTAATGTGTTCCTTGTATACCACATTTTGCTGAACCTTTTTTGCTGAAACCTAGCACTCTTATTTTTGTGTCATCTTACAGGCACTGTATTTCCTGGATCCTTGTTAATTTTAAGAGGTCTTTCGTTTCATGATCACTAGCTGCAATCCTGTCTTCAAGGTCTGAAAATTTATCTTCAGTTTCTTTCAATGGAGTTTTTAATTTCCTGGCTATCTCTTTGAGTCTGTTTCATACATTCCAATTCTTCTATTACTGTTTCCCTCATGCTCCTGTGTTTTATTTTTTAAATCTACGTCTTTAGATATGCTCAGTAATGCTTTTATTACGTTTCTCATTTCTTATTTTACCTATTATTTCTGATCTTATTTCTTTTATAGCCTCATGAAGTAGTTTCTTTACGTCAATAGCCATCATCCCAGAAACTTCAGGTGTGCAATTTTTACTTTCTTTCATGTCCATGTCTCCTGGACTTGTTCTGTTTGGGCTGCAGCCCAGAGACTGCCTTTTGCCCATCTTAACATTTTCCTGGTTTCCTTCAGACGAGTGAGTTGTGGGGTTCCAGGTGCTTATTGCATTGGCTACTGTTGTAGTCAGGGATCGTGAGAATAATTGAAATCAGGACATGGAGTTTATAGTATTATTTTTATGATGGCCCTGAGCTCCTCTGACAAGTACAGTTGAGTACATGCCAGGTAGCCAGTGTGACAAGTTCATCCTGGAGACCAAGCAGCACACGTCTTCCCCTCTGGAGCCAGGAAGCAATGCTCAATGTAAGGACCACAGCTTCTTCAGGAGAACCAACAGCTCAAACACCAACTCGTACGAGAACCCACATCGCCTTAATGTCTTGCTTCTCCTTCTCCATGTCTCTATTTATGCTGGCAACTTTCCTAAGGTGAAACATCTATGCTCAGCACCATGGTGATTTAATTCTGCTGGCGTTAAGTTGACCACCAGTTTCCAATCCATAACAGCTACCCATCCATGGTATGGGGGATGGGTCAGGCATCTTGAGTTTCTCCTAACCCAGGTTCCTGGGGAAATGGTGGGATATGGGGAGGGCTTCTCCAAGGCATGGCTAGCTGGTTCTTCAAGACCATGTTGGCCCTTGAAGGCAATGGTGGCCAACATGTTTGTAGGGGCAGGGCTGGCTGCTTCTCCCTGCTTGTCCTGATGGCAGCCCTACTACATCTCTCTGTTACAAAGTTGTATTTTCTACTAGCAAGAATTTACCTGCTCTAATTTGTATGCCTAAATCACACCAATTTTGCCCTTCCGTTCAAACTCATACAAGGACAGAAGTTGGACCAGGTACACTTGCTGTGGTTTCCACACATCTGATAGAGTCTGGTAAGAGTTGGGAGATGGAGATCATTTAATTCTGGATGCAATGTTATAAGGTTCGAATGATATTACTGTTAAATTTGGACATGTTAAAAAAAAACAAAAAAAAAAAACAAAAAAAAATATTTGGACATGTTTTAAAATGAAAGGAGGTGTTACTCTGCTAGGATACCAGGGCAATGATGTAAATGAAGACTGTAATAGGTAAATCAGAATATATGGACATGTAGTACAGTAAAAGTAGTCTAGATTTTTACTAAATTGTAACTTTTTAAAAATTAGGACAATAATATCAGCATATTTTTAATATAATGAGAAAGACAAATGAGCATAAAAAGTCCAACATGAGTATAAAAAGTAAAATTTATGCTTGAAAAAATACCTGAATTTCAGTGATTATCAAAATAAACTTCAGTAAAAAACATGAAAGTTTATAAATTTACCTAATCTACAATTATGATGGGATATATGCAGATATCTTCCTAGTACGTGAAAAGGTAACATTCGTTAATCAACAAGTTGTTTGAAAACATGTATACAAAATTTTTCTTTAAAAATATACATAATTAAAAAATATAGGCCAGGATTTAGCTCAGTGGCATAAGCACCTGCCTTGCAAGTGCATGGTTGTGAGTTTGATCCCCGGTACAAAAAAAAAAAAAAAAACCAAAATATATATATATATATATAGTTTTAAAATGTCTTATGTTCCACTGAAAGAAAAATGGAGTACACACACCTACACATAGAACTCACCAGGTTAGTGGGAAAATTTCCAAAATTAACATAATTCTTTCAGTAGCCCATTCACCCTAAGAAAAACTTACATAAATACTAAACCTACTAGCTTATTAGAAATACATTTTAATTGACCTATGGATCTAGTACGGTACAAAACTAAAAAATTTATATTGCTAATTTTATTTAAAAGATGATTAAATTGAAACTATTACACAAAAATACAGAATTGTCACCTCAACATTTTCAAAAGTAAACATTAGAAACAAATTATCCAGCAGATATACTTATTTAAGAATGCATTACTAATAAACACTACGTGTATACATTAGGATTTGCTACTCACGTAGTGTACTTTTTGAATTATTCTACAAAGAATTTGCACCAAGCTCTTCATATTACTTCTATGGGTTTATACTACATAAAGAATCTTCACAGAATTTTGAAAATTACAACTGAGAACTTTATAGTTCACATTCATAAAGGTTTGATCCCGTATGCACTGTTATCTATAGCCAAAATCTTTATACATCTCTTCTAATGAAGGTTTCTCATTACACTGTGTTCATTTGCAAAATGAGACAAAATTAGAGGCATTCCCATAAAATGTCCATTGTTGTCTCCACTGTGCAAATTGATATATAGAGAAATGTCCTGTGATAAAGAACATGTCCCACATTTTATACTTTCCAGTTTCATGTCTCTGAAAGATACTGAACTGACGAAAAACTTTCCCAGTGCTTACATACATATGGTTCTTTTTCAATGTAAACATTTTCATATATTTGAGCGCAACTAGAAGAACTGAAAACTTCTCCACACTGCTTGCATAAGGGTTTCCCCCCTACTGACTTCGTTCACATTTATGAAAAGAACCAAGGCTTTCCCACATAGCTTACACACATAGGATCTTCCCCACTGTGAATTCTTTCAGGCCTATGAAGTGAACAGTTATTAGTGAAGCCTTTTCCACACTCTTGACACAGTGTTTCTCCACAGTGTGACTTCATGTCTCTAGAAGCAAGTGTGATGAGCATAGGCTTTCTCACACTGCTTATGTAACGTTTCTCTCCAGTTGAGTTCATGCATTTTAAGGCAAAAGAAAGTGAAGGGTTTCCCACATTGTTGGCATATGTAGTTTTTCTCTAGTGAGAGTTTCTTCACGTATTTGAAGATAGCAAGAACTAAGGCCTTTTCCACAACGGTCAGTTTTTCCTCATCATCAACTCTTTATGTGTATGATATAAACCTCTTAGCTGTGAAGGCTTACCCATATTGCTGACATATATAGTGTTTTTCCTCAGTGTGAACTGTCATGTCTCAGAGGGGAATTCTCTGTGTAAGCTTTCTCACACTGCTTTCAAGATTAGTGTTTCCCTCCCATGTGAATTATTTTGTTCTTAAAGGTGACTACAAGTACTGAAGGCTTTTCCAGTTTACACAGGATTTCTTCCCACTGTGGATTGTTTTATTTCTGTGAAGTATCTCTGAACTGTGAAGTATGTTTTCCACACTGCTGATACATACAGGGTTTCCCACTATGAATTGCTTTTATGAGTTTTATAATAAATAGCTTTCCTGGTTTCCCATATAGCTTATATGGTTTTTCCCAACAATGAATTTTCATGTTTATGAAATCACCTTTTTGTTTTGTTTCTTAGCAAAAGGATTCCCGTATCTTTTACATATCAAATGTTTCTCTAGTGTTTTATGTATTTGATTACAATTGGGAAAAATAAAGCATTTCTCACATTGCTTATATCCACAGGATTTTGCTGCAGTATTTTGTCCCTGAAGACAAGGCATTGGGAATAACTGCAGATTTCCCCATGTTTCTCACATTTATACTTCTCTCCAAATTGCTGATATTCATGTGCTTTGAGTGGTCAGCTGTGATGGACACATTTAGAGATAAAAGACCAATTGGGATTTCTCTACACATAAGGCTTTCACCTAGTTTTAAGCTAGGTTTCATATTCACTTTAGGACTTGGTGTGGAGCTGAAGCTTTCTGCACATTGGTTCCATTTTTTATATTGATAGTGTCTTTCTACCTCTTGACTTCTTAGATTTCTCCTAGAATTTTTGCTTTCAACTTCAACTTGTTGGGTCTACCACTTTCTTCCCACAGCAGCCAGATTACTAAACGTATTCTGTATCACATTTGTGTGAAGCTTCTTTCAGGAAAGATCCAGCAAAGCCCAATTCTCTACTGTGATGTTCATAGTCACTGCCACCGTTTCTTGGCTTGAGGATCTCCTAAGGTCTTACCAACCATAGTCAGAAGTCACAAAGCCAATCAGGCTTAACCAGCAGAGACATCTCTCAACAATACACAAGGGTTCCTGACTTTGGTGCATTCCTCCCTGTGGAAAGTGATATAAAATCTGAGCTTCATTTTCTACATCTATAAAACAAGGATGAGATAAGGATAATTCTCATTATTCTTGTTTTGTAGATGTAGAAAATGATTCTCATTATCCTTGTGGAAGTATATAATCTCATGTGGAAGTATGTAATACATAGCATATTCTTCGTAAATATTATAATGTTTATGTATGTATGCTTGAATGCTTCAACGGAATATATTATGAATGGATTAAATTAACATTCAAGGTGCAGTTGCCCTAATCAGAAACTCATATTTCAGGATGGCAACTAGTGGTTGCATTAGGCAATCTTAACGCCAATGAACATTCTATTTTATATACAAGAAGTCAAAAATGAATTTTTACTGTTGAAATTAATGGTCTTCATAATGGATGTCAGAAACAGTTACTCATTTTTTTCCCTCTCACAGGTATGAATTTTATTAAGAGGAGTTACTCAGTAAGCAACATTTTATAGTAAATTTTAAATATTACATTCTAGATACTATGAAAATTTTTAAAAGCTTCAAAATTACTCTGCAAGTAAAGTGTATAGACTTGAATATTTAAAAACTAGATACATATACACACAAATAAAATAGAGCAGTCCCATAAAATCAAACCATTAATAGAAATATCTTGGTTATTCCCGTAATTCTTTCCTCCTTCCTTCCCCCGTTAAACTGCTACCAGTTAAGGTCTGAGAAGCCATTAGCTACTTCAGGATCTTAAGAATCATAAACATTGCATTCTATTAAATTTGGTGCTGGTACTGTTCATGTAAGAAAAATGGCAATATTCACAGTTTTCACTGAGGAAGTAGAATATTTTGCATGTCTATTAATTAGCTACCACTATGTATTATCTGCTGTCTTCCATTAATGCAGCTTATAGTACACAAAACTGTTTTTAAAAATCCCACCACAAAGTATGTGTTGTTATATATAATTTGGTGAACGGCAAAGCTTGATGATTAAAAGGTGATTTTGAGAAGTAGGCTAAAAATCTAACTCCTGAAAAATAAAGGTATGCACAACAGGGTTCTCTTGAACCATGGTCAGAAGGTCAGTCTGAGTACTTCTTGAAGACAGTAGTCTTGTTAGTGAATTGGATATGGAAACTCAAATTGAGCTAGTTGGCCTCTCCAGCAAGGATTTAGTCCAGCAAGCTGTTTATGTCAACTGTCATTTAATGTTGATTGTTGTGATCATGCTTTCTGATCAAGAGACAGAAGAATGATGAATACTACTTCTTATGAAAAATTTCAAGCCTTGGAGTCCCTCTGAAAATAAATAGTCCAAATAGCAGTGCCATTTCTTCTCCCGAATAGAACTTATGTTTATTGTCCTTTCTTTTGGGTTTTCCTGTAGCAAAAAGGAAGCTGCATAGCTCAATAGAGAAGGGTGATGGACTAAATTTAAGCTATTTTTATACTTTGATACTTCCGTGTTTTCTATCACTTTGGGGTCAATATACATTCCTTTCTTGAAGGGTTTCGATGTCCACAGGCAACCAATCATAGTTGTCAAATAATGATTAAACTGTTGGCAAGTCTTGGTGCTGAAACTGAACTCTGATTTTGCTTTTTGTACCAACTCATTCTTCTTCGCAGCAATCAAATTTTTATGATACTTGTGCATAATATAAGCAAGTTGGTTCAAGATACTGGTATCCAGGCTGAGAAGTGAAGAATAGAAGATCCCAGGAGGAAACAACACCACTAACGGAAGGTCATGGTTTATATTTATATCACATACTTTCTCATAGAAATCCAAAATAAAGTGTAGCAAGAAAATACTATTGCTCTCCAAGCGCAATGCAATAGTGGACAGCCATCCTACATAATGAATCAGTTCAGACACTGAGTTCATGGATGCATCCAGAGTTGTATGTAGAGGACTGCTCATCACAGGCTTCATGTGGATGTCCACAGAAAGCCACAACAGCCAATTCTGTAGCAGTTCTTTCAGACTCTGAAGAACACTACACTTGAAATAAATGGTTGATGTAAAGAAAAGCTGTGCTAGATGGTCAAAAAGTAATGGTTTCATTTCAGAGAAGCTGCTAAAAGGAATCCAGCTCAGAAGCTGAAGAAACTGTGACCGACAACAGAGGCCATCCCAGAGAGGAATGCTCTTATACAGGAAAACTTCACAGGAATAAAACCCCTCTTGCAAGAAGCCCTCTGCCCTGATGATGGTGTCCAGCAAGTTGGTAAACTCTTTTCTTTGTTCATAATTATTCACTTTATACCAAACACATTCTTCTTGTAACGTCTGACTCAACCAGTGGTATAGCCTCAGTAAGAGTGATTCATCTCTGACACAGTTAATATAGTGAAGTAGCAGAGAGCTGTTTAGCACTGAACCCATCTGAGAGGGCAGCTCTAAGCAATGAATGTTTTGTAGGAGTAGAGGGAAGCTCTGAAGCCTTTCTAGGGGAAGTGATCTATCACAACTGAGACAATTAGAAAGACTCATCTCCTTTTTGCCACATTCTTTAGTGCAGTTACCAGAATTCAGCACTGGTATAACTGAATAAGAATTCCACTTTCTTTTTAAAGGATTGAAATTGGCTGGACCTAATGTCAGTTTTAGAGGTTCTGTAAAAGGGCGCTGGTTTCTCAGTCTGACAGCAAGCACAGCTGAATTCCACAGATCTTTTGAATTCTTAAAGTAGATTTTCTTCCTTGTAGGCAAAGATACAGAAATCAAAGTAGGAGCAAAAAGCTTATACAGTGACAGCAAAGCCTGGAGATGTGGTTGCAGTCCCATCTTGGCCTGAAGATCAAGCAGTTTTCTCACACGAAATGGTTTGACATGTTCTTTTTTGGTGAGTAAATATAACAAGTGGCAGACATAAGGACACAGTGCATCATCTTGCAATGAAGCAAAAAAGAAGCCATAAAGCAGGTTAATTTGTTCCTTATGATCAATGAAGTCAAACATTGCAACCAACCAACGATAAAAAAGTACTTTGGTGCTATCAGAACACTTGCTAACACAGAGCCAGGAGACTGCTTTAACCACAGAATCTTCTGATATTAAAGTTGTTGGAATCATACACTTCAGTATCCGTGTGTTTACAGTATTTCCAAATTTGCCACTGAGTGCCACATTCAATAAAACGTCTATTGCTTCTGGAGCTAATCCATTTTTCCAAGCCAAATTTTCCACTGTTTTCAAGTGTTTTTCCAAAATTTTATCTCTTCTGGATGAAATTTTAATGGGACCTTTCTCAAAATATTGCAGTGCCATCTGCAGAGGGTCTTCAACTTGATCATCTACATACTCATGAGCTTCCACTGGATTTTGTTTCAAGATGGTCTTTGAGTCACTTGGTTTCTGTTTTACTTTCCAAGATGAGGGAGTGATTTGAGAAGTATTCTTAACTTTTGAAGTTTTACTTTGTGCACGAGCACTCTCAACCCTCTTTTGAGGCAACATTACTGTAAATCCTCTTAGGCCCTGCAACTTGCAGCGTCTAAAAGCTGCTTTAGGATTCAAATGCTGGGTTTTCACTGAAAATAGTACTGATTCCCAAGATATGTGGACAGACTAAAATATTTTAGAGACTCTCCCACTCTTGCATGAATAAGAAGCAAAGAGCTGGACTATTATGGCTGGAGGACTTCTAGTTGGCTGATGCTTACTGTAAAGGTACAGAATACTGGCTCTGAAATATTGTTCTATCTGCTCCACTCAATCTTTCATGCAAGGTTATGGTTGCAGAATCTGAAAGGACAGAGAGTTGGGATTTAATCAAATTCAGAATAGGTGGACTGCAGCACCTTGTCTGTGCTTGCTAACAAATGTTTAATAAACATGCAACAAAAATTAGCATAAGATTGATTTGTTAATTTGTTATGAAGTAGTTATTAACTAAAAAGAAACGACTAATAGTTATTTCCTTTTTAAACTCATGTAGAACCTCTGATCTTTATTTTTACTTATTTATTTATTTTGTGCAAGAGAAATTGAGAATTTATTTTTGGTGTAGTCATACCAAATTCCAGTAGATCTATGGACGTCTTAAGAAATCTGCATTCAAGGCATTGACAGTCGCTCCACGATTATGTAGTAGAAGACCTATAGTAGAGATAAAGTATGCAGAGTCAGGTATTAGTCAAATTGGGGTTTGCTTACTATCTCAAGTCTGATTCTACAGGATCATGCTAGTGCCAGGGAAGATGACTGCTTGAAAGGCTTCCAGTTCCTAGAGCTTGAGATAAACTTGGAAGGGAAATGTATCAGAGAAAATAGGCCAGAAGAGAAAAAACAGTTGGTTGGGTTAGTGACAAGGTCCTCCTTCAGGTTTAGGGCAGTGATTGGAGATTTTTAGGCACCATTCTAGAAGTCTGAAATAGGATGTAAAAACTAGTGGCTATTGGGCATGATGGTATATACATACAATCCCAGAACTCTGGGAGGCTGAGGCAGGAGGATTGCAAATTGAAGCCCATCATGGGCAATTCAGTGATTTAGCAAGATCGTGTTTCAAAATTAAAAATGGAAAGGGATGCTCAGTGCAAAGGCACAAAGGGCCTGGGTTCAATCCCCAGTACCACTAAGTACAAACCAACCAACCAAAACCAAAACCAAAACCACTCCCACAAAAGTAAAAGCTGGTGGCTGATAATTTGTTGATTATAATGTACATGTAAATCCTGAAAATAATTGTACTTTTATCTTGGTGTCTTCGGGGTGGAAGTAAGCAAAAAGACTGGATAAAGTTAGAGCTAATCAAACTTGTATTATCAATTTCAGATGAATACTTCTTACATGATTACCATGTCCATATGCAGAGTTGGGCAGGAATCTGACCCTAAGTTTAAGGTAGGAAGGAATCAGAAACAATAAGGCAGAAATGTCAAATTTATCTTTTGTAGTTACCTATCAGTTTATCTAGAGGCCAAAATGCAGTCTGCACCTTCAGCAAAAGTATGTTTTAAGTCCCTGTTACAACATCTTGACTTCCTTTTCATTCATGCAAGCCATTTTTGCTGGATGCAGACTGTTCTTTTCAGTACTTGAAACGCTTTGTCACTTTCTTCTGGACATCATGGTTTCAGAAAAACACTGTCATTGAAATTATCTTTCCCTGTACGTAAACTGTCATTTCTGAGTAGTTTCTTTTAAGATTTTGTGTTTATTTTTCAGAAGTTGGACCATGGTTTGTCTTAACATGAATTTCTCTGTGTTTATCCTGTTTGAGGTTTGCTACACTTTTTCCATCTCTAAATGTATGATCTTTGCCAATTTTTGTAAAGTTTTAACCATTATTTCTTCAAAAACTTTTCAGTTCACCCCTCTCTCTGCTTCTGGGACTCTGATGACACAAATACGAATTTTTTAAAAAATGGTCCTACCAGTCTCTACAGCTTAATTAAAAAACAAAACAAAACAAAACAAAACAAAACAACCAAGAGCCAAAACACAAGGCCTTGCTAAGTTGCCCAGACTGGGCCTGAACTGTCTCAATCCTTCTGCTTTGGCCTCCTAAGTATATGGGATCATAGGCATACATTATCATGCCCAGCTGTGGGGCACCACTCCAGACAGGACTATTTCAGGCTTCAAAATTCAGGGACAGATATGCACTTCTCTGGCGAGGTTTGAGGACACAACACTGCTGCCTGCCTAGCACAGGTGTGAACTGGGGAACAGTTATACAAGGATGACTTAGCAGACAACTATGCAACTAGTTCAGCCAACATGCAAGAATGTAAATACGTGATAACCACTTGCATAAGAGTTAAACAATAAAGACACAAGCTGCTTTCTTGCTGCTTCCTGCCTTTGGAACTGATGTCTGCCCTGCATGCATTCTTCCTTCTGCAGATCTCATCTACCTAAGTACCCTGCGGCCACAACACTGGCACTGTTCATCTATGTTTTCTAGGGAATTTTCTTCCTATTGTTGAGGCTGGATAGTTTCTACAGCTATACTGGCAAACTCACTGATTCTTTCCGTTGTTCTGTGTTTAGCTATGTACCTATTCACCAAGTATTTCAATTTTGATTTTTGTATTTATTGTATTTTTTTTTAGATCTGAAATTTTCATTTGGTGATACTTATTTATTTCAAGATTTCCTAGTTCCTTGCCAAGGCTTTTTATTTTTTACTTCTTTCAAAGGTCTTTAATTTCATGAAGAATTTTTATGACTGCTTTAAAATTCTTGTCAGATAATTCAATGTTTCCTCAGTGTTAGCATCTGCTCATTATTCCATTTAGTTTCACATCTTCCTGGTTTTTGGTATGGCAAATGATTTTCAACTGGAACACAGGTATTTTATATCAGACTCAGAGCCTTGTTTAAATCTTGATTTAGCACCCTCCTCTGACACTAAGGTAGTGGATGGAGTTAGCACTTGATTACTGCCAGGTGGTGTGGAAGTCTAGTTTCTCTGCTCACCCTCAATAGACACTGGAGGAAGGAGGGGACAGAGACTCTCCACTGGGTCTCTGCTGGAGTCCACCCTGGCCAATGCAGGGCGAGAAACAAGAGGTTATCAGTCTTTACTCTGTTAAGCCTCATGTCCTACTCACTCCCAAGCAAGAAAAAGGACAAATGTCTCTTTACCACCAGTGGAGCTGGAGCTCTAGGTTTCAGCTTGGTCTCAGATAACACCATTTGGGAAGAGGTGCTTATTACCACCAACAGGCATGAAAATCTTGGCATTCCATTCTGCCTTCTATGTCTCCCAGGCGCAGAGTTTAGGGAGGGATAGCTCTCTCAAATCTGGCAAAGGTGGAGGTTCACATGCTTTTCAATCAGCCTTGATAGCAAGGAGAGGCATGGAGGGAGGGTCACGGGGCTGTATGTGTGTGTATTTGGCTGGAATGGAGTGATTATTGTACTAAAGTTTTCAGACTTGCATGGCTGCTCTTCTTCAGTTTCTTTTACTAGACAAGACAGTCTTTTTTGGGGGCTTTTTCTGTCTGTGTCCATTAAGATTTTTAGGTCTAGTTTAGGATAATAAGACTGCTGAATTTGGATAACAAGAAATAAGTAATGTTGGGATTACTATATAAATAGCTTATTTTTAATTCTTAGACATACTATTTTTCCAAATCCAGTGGAGGTTGGAGATTAGGACATACTCCTATACAAACAAAATAAAATCCAAACAAGAAGCTGACAAGATTTTCTTACAACTGTGTCCCACAACCTCTACAACTACAAATGTCTTATGGATGAGGCCATTTTTTAAAAGGGGAGAAAAGTACCATGTGCTTATATATTTACTCCAAGACAGGGATGAAGCTCTATATCTCATACAAAGTCTCTGTGGCAGAAACTGTGGGAGTTTAATGTTTTCTTGAGTTATAAGCAGGAGGGCCATGTATTTTGTACAGGGATTCTGCAGTGGCAGCATGAAGTCAGCAAATCAAGGAAGTGGACAAGATTTGGAGCTGAGATAAACCAGGGATATGGATGTTGTGAAGCAGCTGTACCTACCCCTGAATCCTACTGTCAACCATGGCAACCTGTCCTTTCTGACCCTAAACAATGATATCAATACTGTTTATGGAACTATTTTAAAATGTTCTAAATATCTTATACATATCTCATTAGTTGCAAGATACTTATAGATGGTATAATTAACAGTGAAACCATTTAATTTTCCTAAAAATGCTATGAATTTTACAAATGAGACTGAAGCACAAATTTAGTAATTAGCTTAAGTGTACACAGCTTTTAGGTAGCAGAGTTAGCTCAGTGCCACTATTCTTGGCCTGTATTATTCCTGTGTGGGATGTTGTGGGAACTACACTGGTGATGCAAAATAAGGATTGAAGATAGGGGGCCAGAGGCAGCATCATGGAGTTGGCTTTGCTTCTGATACACAAAATAAACTGAAAATGGCTACTAAATGAGAGAACTAGACAAATAAGTAAACTTAGCATCATAATGGAGGATTTCTCCCTTGAGCTGGTGCTTGTGTCAATGAGAAATAAGATGATAATCTGAGGCTGAAGTGATTCTGAAGATCTAAAATCATGACACAACAGTGGAAAAATCCCTGGAGACATTTTTGTGGAGTAGTACATTACCTAAAATCCTCATTCTTTTTTTGGAATTTGGTTTAGTTACAAAGGGAGTCAGTCCATAATATTCATTGAGTATTTTTTTCATAAAGTGCCCCCTTTCAGTTTGTAGAAGACAGGCGGGGAGGAGACAACATGGCTGAATAGAGGAGGAGCCTCATTGAGAGCTAATCAAGAAACTCAACTAAAACACAGGTCACTGGGAGAAAGTCAAGGGACATATACCTTGAAACTAAAATTAATCTGACATAAGGGACTAAGAGAACAAGCCAACCATAGATAAAAGATTTAATAAAATAGCCAGCTAGCCCACCTAACGGCCAGTGGGTCACTGGATTGGAAGGACTGCTTGCCATACGCAGAATCTTAAAAAAAGGATAAATTGAAATAATGTGGTCAAATCAAGCCATACCAGTATAGACTTGGGATATAAGGTCCGCTGCCTCTTCTGCCTTCCTCCAAACAGAAGACACTACAGTCCAAAATTAAATTCTGCTGACAAACTGCTCCCTTCCTGATGAAGGCAGGTAGGTCTGTAAATTCCTGATACTGTCAACTAATGAAAAAAGCAACTGGCAGAATGACAAAATCACCACTACCAAATTCCATTATAACATTTAGGAGTGATTAGGTTAGCTGTGGTTTCAGGCTCCTGGGACTCCTTCTAAACCATAATATTAAAGTGGAGCCTCCCTCTTACATTGTTAATCCATATGGTTATAGCCCTGGCTCCTGTTCCTAACTTCTGCACATCCATGCAGGAAAGTGAACATTCATATATATGAGCCACAAATCTGTGTAAACAAGCTCAATCTTTATAAATAGGTTTTATTTCATTTAAAATGGGCTTCATATATCAAAATCTGATCCAAATTCTTTATCAGTCACTATGTCATTTTCAACTGCTTTCCTCCAGTGCTCCCCTCCATTCTCTGTTAAGTCCTACATGCTTTTTATCACTAGTGTATGTATTTTAAAAACAATGAATGTAAAATTTCCTATTGCCTATAAAATGCCAATTAGGTAGGTGATTATATTGTTTCCATTAAGGCGCTAAAGGAGATCTTGTTCAAAAATGTACTTTGTGAATGTATCTTTCAATTTAGTATGTGTCTATCTTAAATAAATTTCAAACTTTTTAGGTCACATCAATTTTTGTACTTGATAGTTTTTAGAGGTCAGTAAAAACTGGATGCAATTATTACATACAAACTGAATTATAGTAGGGAGAAACAGATGTTTACTATTTAGCAAGTCAATAAAAATATGTACTGGATTCTCATTATACATTTAAAAATGCAGTGTTTGCTTGAAAAAAAGCAAAGATGCAGACTAGGTTAAACATTAAAATCTAGTAATTCTCCCTTTTTTTTTTAGTAGACTGTATCTTAATGATAGTGAATTTGGAGTTGTTATAACGCTTGGGACTTCAAAAAGGTAAAGAAAACAGTTATTGCCAACAATCCACCACAAATAACTGAGTTGACTACGTTCTAATATAACTGAAAGTTACTATTTTTGTTTTTAGTTTTTAAATAGTGGATAATTGGTGTTGACCTTTAGCCTATATTCTCTATGCCACAGCAAACATCAACTCACAGGTCTTTATTTGATGAACTTCATGATTAAGGCTGTCAAAGAGGACATAGACTGAAATAATGCAGAATTACAAGTTTGTAGAAAGGATTAAACAATGTTCAGAAATGACATCATATATTTTTATAGCTTCCATGTAAATACATAGGACTGGTTGGAACTTAGGGCGCTGAGCCAACCAGCAACCAGCCTGCCGCCTACTGGGGCGCGGGCTTAGAATCACCCATACCACATTTCCTCCCCCCCCCAACAATTGGGATCCAGGGATCTGGGTATCTCTTAGGAGGTGACCATATTTGGTACAGCAAGTGGGGGGAGTTTCCTTCTACTATCTCTGAAGGCAGTATTATCACTGTTATCACCGTTTTGCTTTGTCCTGATTAAAGGTGTTGCTCTATTCAATACTCTGTGTTGATGTGTTCTATAATGTTGTGTATTTCTTTTGATTTTGCTGTACCTAGTAGAAGAACTACTATTGTGAAGACAACGAGATATACAATGTTGCCTATTATTGTTGTCCTGGTGACCTGCTGTGATGTTCTGTGCCAATTTTACCGCACTGTCTCAATTGGCTTTATTCCATCCTGTTTTATTGTATATTACTACCTCCAAGTTAATAAAAATTAAATAAAAATAAAACAAGAGAACATTAGAAAATAAGGTAACAAAATACCTCCAAAAACTCCCAACGCCACCAAAGCTGATCCATGTGATGTGAATGACGAGAAACTCAAAAACAACACAACAGAATTATATAAGGTGATTAAAAAGGAAGTGACAACAACAAAACAGATCAATATGGTACTGAGAAAGCTGAAACATAATATAACTAAACAGATAATGTACTTAAAAAGCAAAAAGAGGAAAAGAAAATGCTCTAAAGGATATAACTGCATGTATGTTTAAGTGTGTGGGATTGATAACCATATTACCAGGTTTTTGTTGGATGGTTGAACAGAACTGCTTGCAGCCTCACTGTTTGTTCACTTTGTATTCCTTAGTTTTGTAACATGAACAGCTATTTCTGGGAGGACAGTATGTGGTTTGTCAACTAGTGATTTCTTTATGTTTTTTTTTTTTGAGGTTCTGTATTGTTTCTACCCTTTTTTCTGTATTGCTTTTTTTTCTCTTTAAATAAAATTTTTTAAAAAAGAAAAAATATATAGGACTACTTATTTACATTTTAAGATGAAAAAGCTAAAAAAACTAAGTATACTCAACATTTACTAAAAATCTGTAACAGAAGATGCACAATGCCACTCCGGAAGAGACGGGTTCATGGAGAAGGACTGAGTTGAGTCTTAAAGGACTGAGGCTGTCATACAGGCAAAGGTGGTAGGGTGGCAGTTGGGTCAGTATGAACAAAGGAACAAAAAGGATATAGGATGATTATTTAATTTTATTATTAGTGACTGCTCAATGGAATAAAGAGTTAAAACCTCTAACAAGTAACTCTGGTTAAAGACATTCCACTCTGGTAGGTACTCATAAGACAGCAACACCTTTGGGTGTAAGCCCCATTTATTCCTCCAAGTGAGCCCTGAGTCATTTTGCTAGAAGATATGTATAGACCTCCTCACCTGATTATCTAAAGCTAAGTAACCTCTGTAAGTCAGAGGAAATGATCTTGTCAAAACTGCAATTGTAAACATGTAATTCTGAACACAACGCAAGAGTTCCTAAAGATCTGCTGGGTGCTGGATGATGCACAAAAGACATTGTTCGGATAATTTGCTGTGTAAAACCTTATTTAAAAAAATTCCAATCTCTCAGCCTGCCTGTGTGATTTCCTCTTTTGAGACCTCACCTGCTATCTCCTTGTGCAGTTTATTCAGATCTACATAAACTCTTGTCTTTTGTACATTCCTTGTCTATTGTTAACAGTTACAGGCGCGCTTTCGGTATCTTGCAAGGCAGTTACTGCATAGGATTTGAGGCAGAGCAATACAAAAGGACAGACAAAATGTTCAGAGACTTTGCAGATGTGCTGGCATGCCACTCTGGTAGTAACCTAAGATATAAGAGTAAGGTGGCCTGGAAATCACGTAAGAGGATGCTGCAGTTTACAAAGAGGTAGTTAAGGCTCAATTGAACAGAAGTGGGAGTAGAAAGTTAGTGATGTGAAAGACAGCAGTAGAGAGATCAAAGAAGAAATGACGTGACAGAAGCAACAAAATTTTCAGAGCTGAATGTCGTGGAATGAGTACAGTTTACTGTCCTCACAGAGATCACACTCCATCTGATTCCCCACCTACCTAATGAGTTACCACAACAGAAGAGCAAAGTGCCTTTCCAAAGAGAAACTATTATTTTACCAATGGTTAACCTGGAAATCGGTCATCACAAACTTCAAATTCCAATTTCCTTCCTCGAGTTTTTCTTTTCTTTTTTTGTCTTTTTCGCCTGTACGGTTTCTGAGCTTTTTAGATAGCTACTATGAATTAAGTCCTACAACCTCTCGCGGCCGCCATCATGTCTGCGGCTCAGCTATTGTATTCAAGGACTGCCAAATCAGAGGCTGGTTGAACGCAATCCAGCAGACCAGACACGGGCTTGTTAACCAACTTCTCTAAACTGGTGTCCTCACGAGCCAAGGGCTGGGGAGGTACTTACCTCATAGAGAAGGCCGGCTTGCAAATAAAATTCTCGGCACAATAACATCAAAGGTTTTCGTGTTTCCAACTTCCCCGAGGGCAGAGCACGACTCAACGCCGCGGCCTAAGGCACTCCGCACCAACCGGAGACAATGCTCTCATCCCTCGCAGGGAAACATCCGCAGGAAGAGAGAGAAATAGTTGACAGGGCAGCTCGTCGGCCGCCGAGAGCAGCTGGGCGTCAGGGAAAAGGGAGCGCCCGGAAGCACTGCGGTTCTCAAACGACCGCGCGCGCCAAAACGCCGCGCGCCAGCCAGGGCGGAAATCCCGCGCGGAGGCTGCGAGCGCCTGCGGGGACGCCGGGAGCCAGCAGGGTACGCCGGGACTAGTAGTCCCCGGACGGCCTCTCCGCCGGTCAGAGAAGAGAGGAAACGACAGGCCCGCCCCCGTCCCGCCTTCTGCTCACGTAGCGCGTCTCCCGGCCAGTGCCGTCGCCTGCAGCCCGGGCCAGCCCCTCTTCTACGCGGCCTCTATTGGTCCCGAGGCTCCACAACTCGGGCTTTGCCCGGAAGTAGCGTTGGGGGTGGCGGTTTCCTAGACTACGACACCGGAAAGCTGGGGGAGGCGCTCCGGGTTGCTGAGGGCGGAGGGCGGTGGCAGCGCTGGCGCTGGAGACCGGCTCGGTGGCTTCGGCAAACAGTTTGACGCTGGCAGCTGCGCGCCTCACTGCACACCCAATTCTCGTCACGGCTTGCAGCCCTCTCGCCGCCGGCGTCCGGCAATGTGTCCCGCCAACCGGGCTTAGCAGTCGCGCGTGCGTGGAACCGCGGGGCCATGAGCGAAGCCGGCGGCGGCCTGGGCTGTGGGTCCCCGGTTCCCCAGCGAGGGCCATGGAGCCTGGTGGCCGCGACGGCTGCGCTCTACCTGGTGTCGGCCACGTCTGTGTGGACGGCGGGGGCCGCACCCATGAGTAGGGAGGAGAAACAGAAGCTTGGGTAAGGGTGCTTGGCGATCTGGGTGGGTTTGTTGGTAAAACTGACCACGGGCGAGGTGCCTGTCATTGCAACCCAGGAGCGCAGTGGCGTCTCCACTCGCGATTGGAACAGCTGCTAGTGAGCCTGAGAGAGGATCCCGGCAAGTGGGCAGGGTCCGGGAAGGTGCGGGGTCTGTCACTGTGTGGCTCTGGAGGTGGGTGACAGGTGCGAGTTCCTTGAGGCCACCCTGGTGTGTCAACGCTGCCGCGAAAGTCTAGCGGCTGCCTTTCCCACCGAGGCATGGTAAGATTTCTCCCGTAAGTGAGCTGCCAGATGGAGAAATGTTGCTGGCCTCACATATTATGGAAGTGGTGTTTACACTTGTTAGGAAACAGAGGCGTTCATTGGAACTTGAACTTCACAGATTTTATCCTTTCCTTGCAGTGTTTTCCTGCACTGCCTTTTCATAGTAGAAGAATCTATTTGGTGGTATTATTCAAAACCCATAATTGTACCTGCTTACTTTACTCACAGTAGTTTTAACAGTCTTGAGTGTCATAAAAGTGTTGTATTTACAGCATTTAATTCAGAATCAGTAATACTAATAGGCACGAGGCCCCAGAAAGGAATAAAAGCTGAGAATCTATAGCAAGTGGGTAAGAGCATGAGCAATTAAGACGGAGAAGAGGAAATTAGATAAACTCGAAAAGTTACTCAACCACGTCAGTGTGAGAAATGCAAATTAAACCGAGATAGCCGCTTTTGCCCATTAGGTTAATCAGGATACGGTCTTGGCTACTTAAAACATGAAAATAAAACTTGTTGGGAATGTAAATGAATGTAACTTCTTGACAGTATCTCCTAAAATGTAAATCACACATAGTTCTTGATTCATCAGTCCTGTCTCTGGGAATCTATCCAACACATACAAACACTGTTAATGTAGAGATAGATGTACAAAGGTGTGCATTTTGAAAGAACAGAACTGTTCCTAGGAGAGAAATGATTGAATGTGGTACATCCCTTTTATAGATTATTAATTCACACATTAAGACCTCTGTATGTCATTAGAAGAATACTACCTAGGATATATTTCCAAGACAACCCCCACAAGTTCTAGAATAATATATATAGTGTCATATCATGTTGTTTCAAAAACATTGTCCAGGCTTAGAAAAAAGTAGAAAGATAATGTATGTCACAGTGTTAGGATGAAAGGGAGGCAGAACAATCAGATTTTAATTAATTTACATGCTTCTTTAAATCCTTTTGTTTGAGACAAGGTCTCACTATGTAGTTCAGGCTGGTGTTGAATTCACTATGTAGCTCAGGCTGGCTTCAAATTCACGGTAGTCCACAGCCTTCTGAGGGCTGGAATGACGGGTGTGTGCCACAATACCTGGTTTATATGCTGCTTTAAATCATCACAAGAATCTTTATATTAATTTTTAAGTAAAATTGCAAAAAAAGGAGACTTAATGGAAGTGTTATCAGAACAATTACCAGTAAACTCTAATACATATCCTAATTGCTCTCTTATGAATTCAGTGTATTTTTTTTTCTACTTACCCCACTCTTTGGTACTTTACAAACATAGGTAAAGTAGTATTTCATCACCTCTGTAATCCTTCCTATTCATAGGATGGGTGGGATATCCATTTTGCAAAAGTATGAAATTTAAGGTTGATTTGTTGCTAGTAATTGATGGAGCCATTTATCAAACTTAGGACAGTCTAACTCCAGAGCCTATACTTCTAAACTGTGCTGCATTTCTTAAGAGCTGGAGGAGAAATACCAGCTTTCCGGAGGCCTGGGATTACAGGCATGACCACCACGACCATGATAGAATTAGTTTTTAACTGGAAAAACCAAACCAAATTGACCTGAGATTTCAGCTTATATTTTGAGATCAGTTTGCAAATGAGAAATTACAATTATTTAGGCTTATTAATTTAGATTGCCTTACGGTAGAATAAGGCCAAAGAGTCTAGCACAAACCACCAATACACAATTTCATCACTGCTTTCCTCTTTGGGAATTTTCAGAAAACTGAATTCTGATTCACTAGGTTTATCTGTGTGATTTTTTAAAGAAAGCTCAAATAATGACTTATGATAAAACATAGAAAATGTCACATCCCTTTCTCTACACCCATAAACTAAACAGATGAAAAAAAAAAAAAAAAGAATTGGCAAGCATTTGCTCAATTGTGAGCTGTTTGTAAGCTGTGGACAATCTACCTAATCACATTTAGTCTTATCCTTCACGGAATATATGGGTTTTGGTATCCTTTTATTTAAAAGCAAGTATGAAACAATTCAGTTACTGTACAGTTGACAAGCAACTAACTTTGAAAAAGTCAACTTACAGAAATTATTTAAAATGAAGAAAGACATACTTTTTACATTTTCCTAGCGCACTCAAGCTCCTGAATATGAGAATGTTTCACAGACAGACTGATTCCTTAGTTCCAAATTTAAGATATGGGAATATGAAGTATCCATTTTTGTGTGTGTGTGTACTGGAGATCGAACTCACAATCTCATGCATGCCAGGTAGGCACTCATGCCACCTGGCTAAATCCCTGGTGAAGTATGCACTTTTAAACAACCATCTGGAAGAGTCTAAGAAATAGATAAGTCAAACCATACACACAAAAATTTGGGGGGGGGCCTTAAATTTCTCCTTATAGAGCTAAATACCATTTTTGACAGTATTTGAGGGAGCAGACTATATCATAAAGTATATCTTTTAAAAATATGGCAAACATTAATATGTACTAGGCATTAGTGGTTGTATTCAGTTTAATAGGAAAGGCAGAGGCTTGATAAAGTATTGTTTCCTGTTTCAATTATCCCATCCCTTTTAGTACAACATATAGGATAATTGATAAATGGTACTAATAATTATTTCCTTTGGGGGCTCTTTAGCAGTATTTCCTCTTCAAGGCATATGTTAAATAATTATGTTGAAAGGTATGGTCATTGTTTTCAGCATCAATTTTCCTTTCTCTTGATTGTGACAGGCATCATTCAACAGATTTTTTAGGAAAAATATAAAGTGAGTTTCATATAATTTGCTATGAATTGTAAAAGTTTGGCCCAGCTGTGAGTGAGTTCATGAACTTGTCTGTTAACTGGTGTATTTCCTCACTATGTTTATGTCCCTTTTTAACTAAATAGTTCCTTTTTTTTTAAATTGGTGTGTTTTTATGAAGAATTAACTTTTTGAAACAGTAAGTAAGATATTTTCTCCATTTCTGTTTTTTCAAAATTAGGAATCAAGTACTGGAAATGTTTGATCATGCTTATGGTAACTACATGGTAAGTAGAAAGCTTATCTTTATGTACTGTTTACATGAGTTGATTATTATGTGAGCAGGATCAACTGGAAAATTTGAAACCTGAATTATTAGCATATTGTTTTTTGAACTTTTTTTTTTTTTTTGGTACCGGGGATTGAACTCATGACCTTGGCGCTTGCCAGGTAGGCGCTTAAACCACTGAGCTAAATCCCTGGCCCAGCATATTGTTTTTTTAAAGAAAGTTTTTAAAAAGGGCAAATGGAAACCAAACTTTTGTAAGTAAGAAGGGAAAGAGGAGTTGAAAGGAAGGAAGGGGATTGGGAAAAACGAAGAATCAAGATATATTATGTACAGGTTTGAATTCCCTATGATGAATGTGATCATTATGTCTATCTAAAATGTACTAATAAAATTAATTAAGAAAACAAATGTCTGTTAAAGAAAATCAGGGCAAATATAAGTTAAAGTGTTTGTAGTAGTGATTTTCTGGGAGCCAGTTTATTGAATAGGTACAAATAAATTGAAATTAGATTATGAAATACTGTATTTAAAATTTCCTTGGGCTGTGTTAACATTCATAGAGTGCTTTATATAGGTAGATACTGTGAATGCAAAAATGAAAAGGATGTTATCTTTGGTGTTAAGGGAAATTCCCTTAATAAAAAAGAAATTATAATATTATTTGTACACTTTATAAAGAAAATCTTTGCTTAAAAAAGATACACTATCACCTAGTCTCTGTTTTCCCATGTTTTAGAGCTTCCTTATGATGAAACAGCAGTTTCAGTTTTATGAGATAAGATTTTTGGGAGATCTGTCATACAACAATGTAGATGAAATAGCAAACATATTTTAGTCTAAAAGAAAGTTTTGCATAAAAGTTTATGTAATTTTGAGAATGGTTCAATCAGATTTTCCTGAGAATTATTTCTTATAATCTTCTGACTTTTTGTTTTGTTTTTTCTTTTTTTCCAGTACTGGGCATTGAACCCAGGGCCTTTGTACTAAGCTATGTCCTCAGGGTCCCCTACCTCCCCAACTTTAAAATTTGAGCTAGGGTCTCATTAAGTTGCTCAGGCAGGCTTTGAACTTGTGATCCTTCTGCTTCAGACTCCAGAGTGCTGGGATTACAGATGTGTACCATTAAGAACAACTGTAACATTGTTTTATTATTTTATTTATTTATTTTTTTGGTACTGGGAATGAAACTCAGGACCTTGCACTTGCCAGGCAGGTGCTTATGCCACTGAGCTAAATCCCTGGCCCTGTAATATTGTTTTTACATATTAAAATACATCGGCAGATTTTCTGCTATGACTATGACAATTACAAAATGTAATGGGTAAAAGTTTGGCAGAGAACTAATTTAATTCTGCTTTAAATATTTTTCATCTAGTTCTATTGTGAATCCGTTTTCATTATATACTGACCAAATATTTTCATATATTACCATCTTTGTTATCCGTGAATATCTAAGTATACTTTGTGCATTTTTGTATTCTTTAAACCTTTTATATATGAAAATACTTGTTCTGTTTTATATTCTACATTTGGTAAGAGCACATTTTAACTTTATAATGCTTTTAGAATATGATACTGATGAAGTTTTGGGTATGAACATTGAAAAAGCAGTTTTAAAGTTCTTTTTCTTTTTTTTTTTTTTTTTTGGTACCGGGGATCGAACTCACGACCTTGCGCTTGTTAGGCAGGCGCTTAAGCCACTGAGCTAAATCCCCGGCCCTAAAGTTATTTTTCAAGACATCAGCCATTGCATTTCAAAATAACTTATCCCTGGTTAATTCAGTTGGGGCAAAGCATAATTTAGCAAAACTAGGGTAATGGTTTTAAGATGGCAAGTGGATTCATGAGAAATGTATACTTTTTGTTCGAATGTTAAAGTAATATATAGCCAGGGGCTGGGGATTTAACTCAGTGGCTTAAGTGCTTACCTGGTAAGCACAAGGTCGTGAGTTCAATCCCTAGTACTTCCCCCCCCCCCCACAAATACAGCTGGATAAGTTTACAACATCTTGCTACAAATAGGAACGTCTTTTTAAAGAGTGTGGTATCTTTAATGTCTTGCCCCTTTTAGGTAAGCAGTAGCATGTTTATCAACACATTTTTTTTCCTACTATGGAATGTACTTAATTAATGAGTTTGTGACAGGTCAGGTACTGACAGCAGCCCCCAGATGACTTTATTGCCCAGTTTCTATTATGACTTGCTGGGTAACTTTTTTTGCTATACCTAACTACTTACATGACTAAATGAGTACTTGGGAGGCTGAGGCACGAGGACTGCCATGAGTTCAAGGCCAGCCTGGGCTACAAAGTGAGTTCAAGGCCAGTCTGAACCATATAATGAAACTGCCTCAAAAAAGACAAAAAAACCAAAACAAAACAAAACAAAACAAAACAAAAATCCAACATGTAAGTGAGAGACTAGATGTGGTGGCCGCCACATGAGAGGGATTTCAATTCCAAAACTGGGAACTTCTTTTGCAATTAACAACTTCTGTGATTCCAGTGGGGGTCATACCCATCTGTAGACCACTGTAGTGCATATTTTCAAATGTTCAACTATTTTCATGTGTGACATTTGTGATGTACTTGTGCTATACACTGTGTATAGTCTGCAACCCAAGATTTAGTCTAGAATTTATACTTCCCCTTTTAAAGTTTTCAAGTTCTCAATGAAAAACACAATTCTAAAATATTAAAGAGAATCTAGGAGCCTTTTATTTGAAGTTAATTTTTTTTAAAAAACTACTATTACCTTACTATAAAATGTCCAGGTTTTATAGTTAGGTGACTGAGTTTAAATATTGTCTCAGGTATTTATTAGTTTGGATCCTTGAAGATCACTCAGTCCCTTGAACAGTGTCTAAGCAATGTTAAATGAAGAGATGTGTAAATACTTATTACAGATTATAAGATTTTCCTTTCTTTTTCTTTCTTTTTATTTTATTTAAAGAGAAGAAAGAAAAAAAATACTTACACTGCTTTCTTGTGATCCGCTTTGCTCTGTTTTGTTGTGTTTAATTTTACCCTATTGATATAATTGCATGTATATTTGAGTGGGTAAGATGGATGACCATATTGCTGTTTTTGTCAGATCTTGGAGCAGAACTGTTAACAGCCCCACTGTTTGAATGTCTACTTTACATGTTTTAACTTTGTAATTTGAACAACTATTTCCAAGAAGTCAGTATGTAATTTGTCAAGTAATAATTTCTTAGGTTTTATTGTTGTTGTACTTTTCCTTTTTTCCTTGGAATACTGTATTGTTGCTACCCTTTATTCTGTTTTATTTTGGTTTTTTTTTTTCTCTTTAAATAAAATTATAAAAAAAAAGAAAAAACAA